>JAVQJF010064578.1:0-108342 GCA_036023855.1 Gadopsis marmoratus | reverse complement strand
TGTAAAATAAATAAGTTTATTTAACTGAACATTAACAACTGTGCAAAAACCCTAAGATCACCATAATCATAATTAACAAATAGCGGTCAACAAAAAATACGACGTGCACCCTCTCTCCTTCCGCACGCAGATGCCCAGGTGCTTAAATTACCTAAGAGTGTCACCGCCCATATCCCTGTGACCCTATCCCCAATCATCCAAGTGATTCTAACAAACAAATGAATTACAATTACAAACCCACAGAATAAAGCAATAATCATAATATAAACAATACCAAACTTATAACCCCAAATTTAACTCTGGCTCCTACACAAATATTGTACTTTTTATCCCACTGCTTTTATATGACAGCTTTATCATCATAGATAAAGCTACCTGCAATATAGAAAGTAGTTAAAATGGCCTCCACCTGTGCCAACAACATTTAGCGGAGCTTGCATATTAATGTATCAATAATTATATATAATTATTCCAACATGGGCCATTCTTCATCACTGTACTTTTACTTTTGGTACTTTAAGCATATTTTGGTGCTACTGTTTCTGTACCTTTACTGAAGTAAAAGTTTGTCCCACTGCTGGAACAAGTGGGTGGTAAAAGGTTCATTGTGTAAAGTGTCTTGTCTCGACAAGAAGTGTGTCGCAACTGATCTGGGAGCTAACGTCACTGTGCTCTGTGTTTGTTTTCCAATTCAGGACAGGACATTTACCTGTACTCTCTTCATGCCTTTTGATGAATTTGAGAAGATCACGACGGGAGATGAAGTTATCAAGTTTTTCCAGAAATACTTCCCTGACACCATACCGCTAATAGGAGTGTTAGTGACTTTCTTACCTCCACCCCTCTCTCTCTCTGTCTCTCTCTGTCTCTCTCTCTCTCTGTCTCTCTGTCTCTCTCTCTTTCTCTCCACCATCTGCCATCTGTCTCCCCCTTTTCTCCCCCCGCTGCCTTTATCTCTTCATCCGACCTGCCAAGCCGTCCTCCAAAAAACACTTTCATTTCCCATCATCCCGTCGTCTCCAGCCACATCCACAGCCACGATCTATGAAGTGTGAAATTGCACGCTTACAGTTACATGGCTTTGTGGTGAAATTATAATTTGAGGTGAACCACCTATTGTGGGTGACGGAAAGATGGCAGAGGCATGAGCTGTAGAAACGCTTGAGGGCTCTCATTCACTCACTTCCTCCCTGGGAATGCTCAGGCATAAACAACGAATGCATGCTTTTGATCCTCTGTTTGGCTGTTAAACTTCACAGGA
Organism: Gadopsis marmoratus; assembly: GCA_036023855.1. NCBI lineage: Eukaryota > Metazoa > Chordata > Actinopteri > Centrarchiformes > Percichthyidae > Gadopsis > Gadopsis marmoratus. The sequence continues at coordinate 107,081 of JAVQJF010064578.1, read as the reverse complement.
CAGTGCAGCTTTGTTTTAGCTTACTCCGATGTGACAGATGCTTTTGTAGCAAGCAAAAACCAGAGAACACGAATAGCTCAAAATGAGTTTGCAATTGTTTTATCTCCATTTGTGTATTCCGCAGTGATGCACTCAAGAGGGATTATTTCCGATTGCCTGGGCAGGCCATGGTGTCTGTCAAGTGCTCCCCGTATCACATTGGCGACAAATGTGTTCTCATGGGCGATGCAGCCCACGCGGTTGTGCCCTTCTATGGCCAGGGGATGAACGCTGTAAGTAACACTGAATGGAGGAGAAGAAAAGGCAGAGAAGAAGTCAATGGAACCTCATTCATACGTTCATGCTTTATAGGGCTTTGAGGACTGCATTGTCTTTGAAGAAATAATGGAACAGCTCAATGAGGATTTCAGTAAGTTCTTTTCAAATGAACAAAAATTAAAGGAGACAGAGAGAATGAACTGACAATTCATAAGAAGGTCTGGCTGTCTTCCGCTGTCTTTCCGCCCAGGTGCTGTACTGCCCGAGTACACCAGGGTGCGGGTTCCAGACGACCACGCAATTGCAGACCTGGCTATGTACAACTACATTGAAGTAATGCATATTTTTTTAATTCGTCCAATTTAACCTCACACTTTAAAATGCATATCTTTATACATTATTGCAACTGTTAAAGAGAAGCCAAGGTATGTGTTAGAAATGCATTAATCCTAGAATTTTAGAGGCGGTAACTTCAACACAATGACACAATGGACGAAGTATTGATATCTTGTACTTAGCAATACCACTGTATAAAAATGCTCCATTATAAGTAAGCCATGCATTTAAATTTTTTTCTTCAAGTGGCTTTAGTTGATATTTTTAGAATAAAAATGGATCAAATGAGTAATGGTGTGTAATGTGAAAGGTGTTGCTTATAGTGATGAACCCACAGAGGACTATCACCAACTCTGCAGAGCTCATACCCTCACAGGCGTTTTTAGTTATGTTGCAGAATAACATACTCAGGTTCGAGTCCTGATATTTTTTCGGGACCTTGAAGGCTCCATAATTTAACACTCTGAAAGGAGCTAATTTGCATAGTGAATACTTTGATTTTTGATACTTTAGGTAAATTTTGCTCGTAATACTTGTGTACTTGTACTCAAGTAGAATTTCAAATACAGGTCTGGTCCACCACTGGTTAGGTCAGGCTAGAGAATGTTGTCATGAGTCAAAACATCATTGATCATTAATCCTGGACTGATCATACTCTATGTCTTACATGTAGAATTCTAATCTGAAAAGTAAATACTCACTACAGCTGTAATAATAAATGAAAAAAGTACAGCAGTGGTGCAGAAAGAATGTTTTACTGTCAAGGTGCTAAGAGCTAAGTGACTCATAGTCAAAAAGTGACACTAATGACTGATTTTGAGCTCTAAGTGTCACTGTAAACCTCTGTTCTTTAACAGCATCTGCCGTTTTATTTAGCCAATGTAACGCTAGTAATTAGAGCGATCTCCTCTTTACATGACAGTGAATAGCCTATACTGTTTGTATATGGGATGTATGGTAAGGCCATTCACAATCATAAGAACGTCAGCTTGGGTTCTGCGTGTGCCGACACCATTTAACTGTAGATATGTACACTCTGCATCACACCTGACAAGTAGACAGCTCCCTAACCATCTGTCTATTAAAATTCATGCACTCAAAGCCAATCATTTGTCTGAGCAGAGATTTTAAAATTGGCCACAGCACTTTGTTTTGGTCTAATCCCCCACTAATGCAGTTATTCCCAAGAGAGTAGAGCAGGAGAGATTCTGACATGGCTGTATTCATTATTTAATGACATTGCTGTACGAAAGACACTTGTGCTTTTTTTGCTTTTAGATGCGAGCCCATGTCAACTCCACATGGTTCCTTTTCAGAAAACATGTTGATAACTTCCTCCACTTCCTCATGCCAAAGACAATAATTCCACTTTACACAATGGTAAGTGTCCAAATAAACAAAATGTCACTGTCACATTGCTTGGTCTACCCCAAAGTTCACATCCTGTATTGCCCTTCACTGTCTCCAGGTCACTTTCACCAGGACAAGGTACCATGAAGCCGTGACGCGCTGGCATTGGCAAGAGAAAGTAAGACACATTGAGAAAATGCGTCTTCTCTTTAGCCTTTTTCATTTCATCTTCCTTGCATAGAATTGTCTTTTTGGGGGATATTTCACACTTTTGAACATCTTAGTGTTGCAATGCGGGAGTCGCAGTATTATCAGCACCAAGCATGAAAGGCAGCTCCGACGTCCGCTTTTAGAAACATTCGATTTATTCTACCACAAACACAGAGCTTTGCTGCACAAAGCAACTTTTGGCTGTAGATGAGTCCTTTGCACCGTGTAGAACTGTCTGATGTGACCTGCGCTGATGGCTTCTGCGGAAATGGTTCACTGTCAGAAGGACAGCTGGGATTTCACAGCCTCGCCTGCGAATTGTTTAAACCCGTAGGGATGTCTGGGCAAAGGGCAATGTGACCTCTATGGGGGAGAGAAAAACTGTTGTGTGAAGCAGCATATACAGCAGTAGAACATAATTGTTAACAAAATAATAAAATAATGTGATATTGACATGGACAAATAGAGGTCTGCCGCATAGAGGGCATGATGGTCTGTCTCTTAGCAGAGTGCAGGGAGGATGCTGTTGTTGAGGTGAGGAGTATACAGCTGTTTGAAAGATAACATAGAAGGCATTAATCTTTCTCATCATTCTAACCAAAACAGATTTTATTAAATATGTTACAGTACCTCACAGTATCAAATTATCATACATAAATTATGTTAAGTAAGTCTAACTGCTTATGCTGGAATTTGTAATTTTTTGCCTATACCGATGGCAACGTCAGTCAATCCACCGCTTTGAAATTCTCTGAAAATATCTCAACAACTATTGGATGGATTGCCATGAAATTTGTACTGGCATTCATGGTCCCCAGCGAATGAATCTTAGTGCCTTTGGTGATCCCCTGACTGTACCTCTAGCACCAAAACGAGTTTCACATTTGTTGTTTTGAGTGATTTATCTCAATAGATTGCCATGAAATTTGGTTAATTCACACTCATGTTCCCCTGAGGATAACATCCCATTTCATCTAGTGCCATTAGGTCAAAGTTTTAAGTTGTTTAATACAGTTGACTACCAAATACCTACAACACTAACACTCCCATACCAGTCTTTTGTACCTGGGAGAATGCATGCTGATGTTAGCATTTGGCTCAACACCATTGTTGTACAGCATTGCTGAAATGTTTTCTGAATGTTGGTGCTACGTGGAATCAAGCTCTCAAAATGATCTGATGAGAGAAGCATTTTTTTTGAGAACATGTGGCCAGTTAACTACCATAGTCCATTTTTAAATTTATTTATTTTTTATATCAATTTGAAACATGAAAACAACAAAATATAGACATTATGTTCTGAGTGAGTTATTTGAGAATAGCTGAAATCTTAAAAACCAAGATCCATTAAACCCAAGTAAATATTAATTTATTCTTATTATAATTATACACTTTGTATTTTAGGATTGTATGATTTTAACTGTATGTAAGTGTATGATTTACATATTCAGCTGGTACAATATAACACTGCCTCCATTTACTGTACCTATAATTTGTACCAAATTACAATGAGTCCTGTCAGTTACTTTGTACGAAACTGCTTAAAAACTATGGGAGCCATATAATAAAGTGTTACCAAAGCTGTAAAGTAAAGCACGACAGGATGTTTCTTTGCAGGTGTGATGACACTGGAAATGGAATTCAGTTACAAAGCCTTACCTGAGGGTGTGAAGGACAAATACGTATGTGCGCATAAAAGTGACAAAACTGAATTAATGCTAATTATTTTTTACAGGTGATAAACCGTGGCCTGCTGTTCAGTGCTACAGGAGCTGCTTTGGGGGGCTCCTACTTGCTCACGAGAAATCCTCCCGATATCAACAAGCTCATCAATACCGTGGAGAAAATGTGGAACAGGCTCGTGGCCCTCAGGGCCGCCTGAACACTGGCACCGTTTCCAATCCGACAGGCCAGTGCAACAACAGGAGCATCAAACAGTAGAAGGCAAAAGTAGAACTTAGAGGATCCAGATTTTAATTAGAGTTTGATTGAATCCTCTAATGAACACAATAAAGGCTCTGCCAGGCAAATTCATGTACTGTAATAATGATTGTCCTAACTTATACCACTCAGAATGATTGATGATAAGATTTTATAATATTGAATACGTGTTTAACTGATGTGAAAACAAAGTCAATAATAAACTCACAGGCAGGAGCTACGGCACCTCCTGTATGAGGTTATATACTATAAACCCTTTCACAAAATAAATGTTCTCTCAGCTCGTAGTTTCTGTCATATTTTTATTTTGTCTTTGGCATCATCATCTACTTTATGCAGAATGAGGCACGTTTTAGAACATTATTAACTCTGCAGCAAGAAATCCTTAAACCTGCAGTAACTGACAGCTTAGCTTAGCATAAAGACAGCAAAGAGCTAGATAAACATGTTACCATTGCAAGCTAGAATTGTAGCCTTAAATTGTGGAAACAGAATATTCTCATCTAACTCTTGGCAAGACAGCAAACACGTGTATTTTCCATAATGTCAAACTGTTCTTTTAGCTGAACGGTAAACAAGACCACTCACCTAATCATGCACGCTCACTGAATAAGGGTTTTATCAGATATGGAAATCCATTCATCAAGTCTATTCATAGCTGACAGCCCAGGAGATTATGAAAGGAGTGTCTCACCGGAGCATACCGAGGTCCCAGCCTCATCTCCTCTTGTCTAATTACACTTCTGTAGTCCTCATACATATAAATCCACCAAATGTCATTTCACAGTGACTGCTCTCATCACACTGGAGATTTAGATGGAAATGAAATAAGGTACACAAGCTAGGTAGCTTAAAATAGCATCTGTTTATTGAATAAATACACAATAACGTCAGTCTGAGTATTATGGTTTATGGCTAAGGAGCTACGGCTTAGTTTCCATTTTACACACTTGTAGTTGGGTACCAACCAAAATAATCTATCACATGTTGATCCGTACTCAGGTCCTTCACACCGCTGGCCTCTTAATGCTCCACACAGTTCTGCAGTTGTCACATATACTGTGTGGCATATTTTGACAAACAATTGAGATTCTTTTCCTAAAAGAAACATATTACTAGTTGTACATCATTATGTACTTATATCACCACAGCTGATGGTAGATGAGGTGTCACACTTTCATTCTACCTGCGTAGACAAAACAGGAAATAGGTTTAGTTGAGATCTTGGGCTGACAGTTGGATTTGTACAACATTGCACGCAGAGAGGTCAGACAGGATTATTTTGGCTTGGAATTGCATGTTAAGTCCTAAGGCATACTGAGAGGTGGGGTGAGAAGTCCAGTCCTTGTGAATCACAGTGGCCTCACTTGAATGACGTTAACCTCCTTGGAATCTCCAGCCTTGGAGGTCACATCCAGGTGGTGGAAGTCATTGCTAGTGATGATGAAGACGATGGAGGAGGGGCTGAAGGTGACCCTCTTCTTGGGTCTGTCCCTGCTGCCGCACGCCCTGGACACCACGATCGGTCGGATGGGGCGCTCGGCCGGAGCCAGGGGGCGCTCTTTGAGGCTGCGCTGCAGCCAAGAGAAGCGCGAGCAGAGCAGCTGCAGCAAACAGCGCCGGAACTGCGTGAGGATGAGTTGGAGGAGAAGCAGAGGGAAGAGATAAAAGGATGGTATTTAACAGAGGGATGAAATAGCACCCTTTCCTCACTCATTTGTCTGTCAAACACCAACAACATATCAGCCTCTAAGGATGCCAGCAAACAAAGACAGTTTCACTCACACACACACAATATGTGTGCACTGTACATATTAAGGCTTGAAAAATATAATAGAGCACTTACAGGAAAGTATACTATGGTGCAGAGTTTATTCTCAATGTGAACTAGACCTTTACCCACATTTTTGCAGAATTCTACCTCTCAGAAATTTACTATTTTGCAATAAACGTTTTCATAAAAAAACTAGTTTCTTATTAGAAATCTAAAAATACTCCTTTTCTACTCAAGACACGAACTGGAGCAGCACAAGAGGAGAACACACCATCATCCCTAATTGAGATGCCATTGATTTGCCCTATTAGGTGCCCACTGGAGGGGAAAACAATCAACTGAACACACAGGAAGCAACCAATCAGACCTCTCCAGCAGACATATAGTTCTAGACGACCTCAAAACCTGGACTCAGCTATGATGGTTGAACCTTTCCACTGATGCCACCCTCACAAGCACAGATGCACAGATGTCCCATTATTTGTAGGTCTAAATTTGACCCAGAATGGAAAGTTCCTTCCCACAAACATGAAAAGTTCTTTACTGCAGTTTTCAAATCTATTATTTACAGCACTTTAGGATTACAGACCTTTCTGCTCATGAACACATAGATGAGGGGGTTGTAGGCTGTGCTGGACTTGGCAAAGAATGAAGGGATGATGGCCATTGTGGGAGAGACCATGCTCTTCCTGCCGAAAGCCTCCATCATGGACACGACAGCGTAGGGCGTCCAACACACAAGGAAGCAGGAGATCATCAGGAGAAACATAACGGCGACTTTCTTCTCATACCGCAAGATCTTGATGATCTGAATCGTCTGGAGGTCCTGGATGGAGCGCAGCTACAAGGAACAGGAGAGAGCAAGATGCTAACAAGTACACAGGCTGTCTTGTGACCAGATTGTTGCAGGTTTTGGATCAGAGTTTGTGGTTTCACTAGGCAGTCCCCAGGTTTCACACAATCCCTTTAGCTGAAGCCAAGATGCTGCTAATCTGACTTTCTCTATTACATGGGGTTTTAATGTCATCCCAAAACAATCACACAGCATGTGTCAGGAATGAGTTAAATCAGTGGTTCCCAACCTTTTTGGCTTGTGACTTAAATGACCTTGGATGCATTTGTGAACACATCCGATGCAGCTGTGTTGGAAGGCTGAAGTTACTTACTGCAGGTGAGGTCACGGACTAAAAATGGAGGATTTTTGCACTGTGGTTTGTAACCAAAAAACGAGACAAATGGTAGCAGAGGAGAACGCACCCTAAAAAAAATCCCACTGCTAAACAGGAACTAGGAAGTTAGGAAACAATGTTAGCTCAATAACAGAATCTGTGACTGACTAGATTAGATTATAGCCTTCAGATAAAGTGATGAGATGATAAACCATATGGACATTTTCAAGACTCCCTCAAAACAGCCTAAAGCAGCTGAATCCATGCAAGCTTCTATTTTTATTCATGAGTTCACACGGTCTGTTTTGATTTATTTCATTTCTTCTTATGATCTATTTGATATCTCTTATTTCTGCATGATCTATGTTAATGTTCTCCAGGTTTTTCAGATGACTACAGTGATGTTGTCCAACTGCTTTTGTATCAAGCCAAACCTACTCTTTTGAGTTCAGAGTACTTGGCTTTGAAGATTTTGCTAACCTCTCCCAAAATGCTGCAACGTGTGATGAGTCCTCCCAGGCTTCTGAGGTGTTCAGGGAGTTAAGTGGCGCTCGAGTGAATGCTTACCAAACCGTGATGCAGACAGGCGTCTGGGTCATTCAGTTACAATCGCATAGTTTTTTTCTCATTTACACGTTTAATTACATACCATCCAGTTCAAACACTTTAGTGGCCATCTGCTCGATGGTACGAACCGGCTGATGATACCGGCACAAACAGATTAGAGAATCTGTTTGCTCCCCAATTTCTATCAAACGTACTTTCTCATTAACGTGAACACAAATGCTTAACTCTCATCCCCACAGCCTGCTCACGCGTCATACTACCAGGCTATCTTCTTATCGGTGACACTTAAATCTCAATATAGGCACATGGAGTAATATGTTGGGTGATTTCCACTGTACAGGACAAGCCCCGAAGGCATGGAAGCATATTATGATAATAGAGCCCATAATGAAAGAGGAGTGAAGGGCACTTGGTCAGTGAGTGTCAAGGAGTTTCTTTTTATAAAAATGAAAACCCAGAAGAGTCTGAAAAGTGTGCATCTGTGCAGACTTTGGCTGAAAGTAATATCTAATACTTTATTTCACAGGAAAGGTGCTCACTGCTAAAGACGTGGCAGTTAAAATACAAACACTGAAAGAAGTTGAAGTGGCAGTTAAAATGGAAGTGATGAGAAAGAAGCTACATTTTCTGTTTGAGTGTAAACAATGAATGAAGTTGAAGTATGAGTGCTGAAAAAAAAAAAACCTGAAATGTCAGTCGCAATGTAGGTGATAAGTTGACAGGAAGTCGTTTGAAGTGGAAGTCCTGAAATAAATGAGTGTCAGTTCACGTGTACCTGAAATATAATGTCTGTTAAAGTGGAAGCTAAAGCGTAAGCAGTTGGCATAATTTGTGGGAGATGAAGACCTGAGACCTGAAAGGGTTTGAAGTGTCAAATTGCACATCTCTAAAGCAGTTTGAACGGAAACAGTTGAATTGCCAATAACAGAGAAAAAGATGAAAGGAGATGACATGTCTGTTGACAAGTATGCAACTGGTAAAAGCAGTTGAAACGGAAGCGAATATGATAGTTCAAGTGTGTGTGTGCGCTATAAGCAGTTGAAATGTCAGTTGTATATGATCTGAAAGTTGTTGGGGAACAAAAATCATTTTAAGTGCCACATTGAGATGTAACATGTAACTCTTTCTTTTAACATCCCTAAAGACAAGCAGCTTAAATGGGGCCATATGGAGTTAAATTTGTTCAGCTATAACTTTTTTCTTTAATTGGGGAGAAGCACTGTTGTCAGTTTCAACAGTCATCTTCCCAGATTTTGCTCAGCAACCCTCTATTCCCAAGTCTATGTAATTCATTCTGTTTATTAGTCAAACTCATTCATAATTCATTATAATAATAATATGCCAATATTATAAAAAATAAAATCTGCATGACTTACCATTTGCACTGTATAGAGGATGTTCCCGTAGCAGTAGATCATGATTCCCACAGGCACAAAGAAACAGGCCAGGAGGAAGAAGAGGATGAAGGAGGCATCATTTGGGTCCTTAGACGCCCAGTCCAGGGAGCAGCCCAGCTGGTGAACCTCCAGCGTGTAGCGGTTCCACCCCAGTAGAGGAGCCCCCGTCCAGGCCAGGGAGTACAGCCAGATGTGGCAGATGGCCCGCCACGCCCAGGGGAAGTCCACTACCTGTGCATGGACCACCCGGATGTAGCGCTCGTAGGCCAGGGCCGACAAAGTCATGATGGAAACGGTGCCTGTCAGTGGAGGGAGACAGACAACCACGCTGAGTAATGCAGAGTGCTCACTGCAGGATCTGGGGTCAGCGGCTGAAGGAGTTTCATCATTTTCTGTATAAAAAGAGTTCTGAACGCCTTGGTGCTGAACATGGCATTCAAGCACTTTGCTGTACATCCTTGAAAACACAGAAAGAAAGTCATTCCTCCCACAGACAGACACACACACACACACACACCTCTAAGACCCGCAACTGCATTCTACAGCCTGCGTTTTCCACACAAGGCGAGGTGGTTTGGTTCCAATGGTGTACACATCTCATATTAAATTATTAGCAGCTCCTATGTTCATCTTGTGCATCCTTTTGCCTCCACTTTTATAGGGCATGTAAGTCAAAGAGCACATCTCGCAAGCCAGAGTCACGGTCCAGTATCTAAAATTGATTCTGAATATTTTTTAAGTCAGTGCACATCACACACACCTACATAACCTATATACCTATCCAATCACACACTGCAGTGCCCACTGCATTAATGAGAGAAACACAGGAAAAGTGTCACTGAACAACAGACACACAAAATACAAACACACTATACAGTGACTTGTTTCAGGTTACGTGGCTTGAGGATTCCAGTGGGAAGGACGTGCATTGACAGAACTGCCAGGGCTTATTCCTGCAGCCCCTGTGGTCTCTGTGTGTGTGTGTGTGTGTGTGTGTGTGTGTGTGTGTGTGTGTGTGTGTGTGTGTGTATCGGGCGCACTGACACCAACCTCCGAGTATCACACATGATAAGGCGGAAAGATGATGGCATGTCCATGCACAGAGGACTAGGGGACACAGACAGGGCTGGGATTCATTTTTGAACACTTTATCTATTTTTACATTACAGCCTGTGTCAGCGGGGAAGGTATATACGGCAATCAGTTGATCAGATTTGTGATGATCACGCCAAAGCATGTCATGGCTGCTTGACCTTGGGGTTTCACAAATGTCACACAGTGCATACAGTATGAACATTTTCAGCGGCTGTATCATACTGTGGAGGAGGGGCAGGCGAGTTCTCACTGTAATTGAAATCTCCATTAACTGCCAGGTTTGTCCTGCTCACGTGAGTGTGGGCCAATGCAGCAGGACGCCACATCCTTTCAGCTCAATTTCATTTCAACGAAGAAAAAAGACATTACCTATTTACTGGATAAAAAAAAAAAGAAATCTGGATGCCAACACCAAATTTGCGCGCTTCTTTTAATTTTGAAATTCTCGTTGGTGGCCTATTTTCAGTGCAGCCCAGATCAACAAAGTCTGCGCTGACAGAGGCACACGATTGTGTTCTCATGTGCACAGAAGCCAATGTCAATTAAGGGACAATAGGATGATAGAAGAAGAAGTGCATCTCTGTTTAGTTTGCTGATAAAGCAGCAGAACCCTCGAGGGGTTCGCTCTAGGGAGCTCATCATCACACATCCACCCTCCTGAGCTATAATTCCTACAGGGGTGGGACCCGGAGAAAGACCCCCAGTGTCCATTCACAAGTCGCTGCAGCATGACCATCACACTTATGCTGGTGATATATGGACAATCACAGTGAAATGGAAGCCGCGGGGGCAGTTGAGGTGACAAAACACATTTCTCTGCATGAAGCAATGACCTGCGGAATATGATATGCTCACTTCACATAAAACACACACACACACACACACACACACACACACACACACGCGTGCAAAAGAAATACTATATAACTGAAAAGGATTCAAGGTCGTTAGATTTTACTGCAGCTCATCATGGAGGGAGACCGGAGGGTCAGTTTAACTGTTATTGGGTTTTTTTTAGCCAGTTTGTATCACAAAGTCTGTGAGGGAGTGTTCACTAGAGCTAACGGAAAATAAAAATGATGTTCACATCTCATTTTCTAGACAGTCTTCCTCTCTGGGATATCCTTCTTTCCTGCGTTATACATTAATCTATATTGTGGACAAGCTCATCTCTGCCTTCTACAGATTTGCATCACAATAGGCTGCATTTGCTCAAATTCTGAATGATGTCAAAACACGATTTTAGGGTTTTAGTGACTATTAGTGAGACTCGCATAGGCTAGTTGGGGGAGAAGCAGTTTCATACATTCGTCTTGAACTATTTTAGTAAAAGGTAAACGTGATCATATACACATTGAAGAAGGTGACATGCATGCTCCTATAAATAGCCCAGATATTATCCCCTCATTTGATTTCTCTCACCAAATAAGCTGTTGCTGAAACCGTCCCAGATGCACGTCGCCCGGCTCCAAGTCCACCCGCCCTTGACGCACGACACAAACGTAAAGTTTACTCCGCTGACAGAAACCAGAAAATCACTCAAACTTATGTTGACCAGCAACAAATTGGTGGGCGTCCGGAGCCTCTTGAATTTACAGTAGAGCATGATGACGACAGCGTTATTGCAGAAGCCGAACACTCCAATGGTGCCGATGGTGAAGGCGAGAAGTTTGTACGTGCCAACTGCAAAAATGTCACGTTCCGCGCTCCTCTCGGCTCTGGTGTCGTTGGCAGGATTCATTGCGGGGATGAAAACTTGGTTTCCAGCATTGTGGTGCGCGCGTCCGTCACACGAGAGGCTGTAGGAGCCCCGCCCCCCCCCCCACACACACACGCGCTCCCCGCGCCGCTATTCAAACCAACCCGAGACTGTTTCCTCTGGAACTGGGTCAACGTATCACCGTCAAGCCACACATACTACAGACGTGTATATCCGGCTACACTTTCAAAGTAAAACAGTTTGTGGCCAAGATGTCGGGCGACGAACGAACACGGGCCTTATAGTCGGGTAGACGGATGATTTAAAGATATTTTTGGAATATACGCAAATGCCTTCTGATGGAAAAAAAAAGTAAATAAATAAATAAACAGCTGATTTAGCTATAGCGATAGCAGCAGCATTTCATATCGCACTTTTATTTTGAAACAAAACGTCTCCAAATAGTCTCCTGTCCGTGACTAACTGTGGGGACACTGACAGTGATGATGTGCTGTAATAAAATAATCTATACCTCTACACCAAGGCTGCACATTTAATTGACCTCATTTAAAAGCACATGTGTTTACATACCGTCCTTTTAAATATTTACATGAATTTCTGCACCACTTTGAAGCTCAGATATAAAATGTTTGTCATCATCACGCACATACATAAACCCCCAAAACAAGGAACACTGTTTTAAGAACAGTATGACTGAACTATGCACTAAACAACACAGCATTTTTCACCTGCAGCACAGGTGACATATAGCACATTTCTCACACCCCAGCTGCTCACTGGGACCTTGCAGGGGAATCTAATTTTGAAAGAGTACACATGTGATCCTGTGACTTTATTTCTGTGGTAAATCTTTTTTTAAAACTTTTTTCAGCAAGTATCGAAAGGGTCATGGCTGTGTACATTTGTAGTATTGGGACTGGGAGCCTTTGGGGGAAGGCCTGGAACTTAGCTGGCCCACAGTGTCACATGCACTGGGAACCAAGTGGTGACAACGCAGCCACTCTGCTGATTGTGCTCCTGGGGCTCTTGGATGTTTGCTCCTCTTTCACCGGTAGTCTCGTTTAGTTCTCCACAGAGAAATGCCACTGTGTCGAAAGTTTTGTATTCCCACAGCGACGTTGTTGTGTGTTGCAGATGAAGCCTTATACTGGTCTTGCATGATATAATCAAAGTTGCCAGGATTCACTGTAATAAAACGTGTTCTCCTTTTTTTTTACAACACGGGCCTTGTAAAAGGGAACTGTATTGCATTGAGATCAATGGCTCATTTCATCACATTGCTTTATGATTTATATTGAAATCTCAGTGTAAAGACCACTGCAGAAGAACAGCAGTGTAATAATGCAATAATGGGAAACTGTCACATCACCACTGATCCACAGACGTGTTGTTCAGGCCAGCAGCACTTAAAAATAAACAGCAAAATTCAAGCAGTAAAAGGCAACGGCATTCAAACATCATCAGGAAGAAGAATTACAATATGTGCTGTAAATGTCAAAAATTAAACAAGCATAAAAAGATCCTTCAAATCTAGGACTGTCACTCTCTAACTATTAGGCTACTTTAAAGTTTTTGATCCCTGCAATTTATTTAACTGAGAATTAAGATGTTTTTGAAGCAAACACTGGCCTAATCTTTAGGTTAGGTTTGGGATTAAGTATTTTAAAATATGTTTAAATATGTAAGCATGGCTCTGGCTTTACTCATCAAATTACCCAAATAATCACACCAGCAAGACTTGCTAGCAGTGATGTTCCTGAAGAACTACGCCAAAAGTCCTTGGCACTAATTTCCCTACGACTCCACAGAGTGCTGTCACGTCTGAAGCAGAACTGTAGGAGCCTCCTGTACGGTGGCCCTGAAGGTCAAAACACAACAACATTTCATTTTACGGAAAGGGAGGGACAGCTCTTCTTGCTTTAATGTCTTGGATTATTCAGTTTATTTATTTGGATGTGTTAAGGGAGGCGTTGCAGGATTGGATCAACTGGTCGAAACCGCTCTGAACTCTACGCTGCTGTGATTGGTTGTTTCGCTGTCAGGCAACTGATGACAATCTGGGCACGTTTAAGGCCAGTTCAGACTAAAGATTCACAAAGAGACAAAATCCTTTTTAGAACCTTGCAGAGAAAGGTTGCAGCTGTGTGAGCTGGCCCGTCTCAGCTGGACTCAAGCCGGCTCACGAGACCCAGGTCAAATTCCAGACAGCTACAAGGGCAACCAGAATTAAACTGCAATCACAGTGACACACAGATTGGTTTCTTAATTCTGCCTCCGCAAAAAGGAACATAATCATGGCGGCCGATGATGTCAGCTTAATTCAAGAAATAATCTTTTAAAGGGATTCAGAGCAGCAGAGTCTAGATTAACACGCTAACCTTTGTGGTGCATCTTTATCGAGTTATGAATAATTCATTACAGTGAACGATATCTGGCTCTCGCAGTAACTGGATACGATAGATGTGTGTGTATGTGAGTATTGCTTCAGAGCTAAAGTGTCACAAATGAACTAGAGCATATGTTAACATTCCTTAGTGAGAGACACATAAAAGTTTATCATTGACATCGAGGTCTACAATTCTCAGAGCCACAGAGGAGCAGTAGAGGCATTCTTGGATGCTTCAGATCTGTTTCTTTCCTCAAGTGGAGGCACGGATCCAAAAGGGTTTTGTTGTCAGGTTGGTGTCTGGTATTGCACTCAGTGTTTTCAAGCCTGGCCAGTGTCCATCCAGGGGGGTGCAGAGGTAATTTCCAAATGCAACATATTTAATGCTGCACTAATAACAATTTTCATATACACAATTAATGAAATTGGTTGCTTGTGCAGTGTCAACCTCATCTTCTATTGTAGCAGTTTTAAGCAGAAAGATTTAATAAAGTCACTGTATGCTACCTGGCGAGTAAGACAGACAAAGTTAGCGTTTAGCTAGTAACGTAGCTGCGAAAGAGACAGATATTTCCCCCAGGACTTAGTGGACACCAAAACAGAAGTAGAATTGAAGTGATTATTGGGCTGACATTTGTCTGTTGACCAACAGCAAGAAAAAAATGAAATGAATGCTAATGTTGCTGTGTGTCTGTTGGCTAAAAATGGGTATTTCTTTGCTAATTCTATAAGGTCAATTCTGTGTTTGTTTGTTTGCTCTGTAGCCAAAAATAAAAAGCAATTAATGCAGCTTTAAATTTGAATAAAAAAGAAGTAGTATTCAGAAGTCCATCTTAATAGTGAACAAATAAAAATAAAGAATTCAAGAAATTTAAATGTAAAATATTTGTCTACCTCCTTCTAAAGAGAAAATAAGGCTGTTGGTTTGTTCTCAAATATTTATGTAGTTGAGAGTATCAGTGTGCACATCCCCAGCTTTATTCCTCTAGCTTCATGTTTTCTGTTTTCATTGGCCTTGAGATACGTTTGTGTTTCAACAAGATGGAATAGATTTTTACTTGTTTTTTTCCCACACAGACTCCTGGCCTACATCTCTCTTCACAGGCGTAGTTTAAAGCTGTTGTGTCAGTGCAGCAGTACTCTCTCTTTTGTGCACTAGTGACATTTACCCCTTCCTCTCAAACATTTTATTTTCCACCTTTCTCTCTGATGCGACATCTCTGGAGTTTTTTAGCACAACACTGCAAACGGTTTGAAGCGGAACACAACACAACCCTCCTCCTGCACTTACCAGTACTTGCCAGAAGTGTCATAGAGCTAGATTTATCTTTGCTGTTAGTTGTTTTCGCAGATGCACACTTCATAGATGGGTTTTATGTGCCCGTGGACATTAAGAGCATTCAACACACACTCGCCCAGTGGGACCTGTCAGTGTCAGCTGTCTGTTTTCTGCTCAGCTCGAACAGCCTGTTTTCTGAATCTGCCATAAGAGTAAGAGAATTTGCATTTATCTCATGCCAACGTCTCTGCAGTGGTCATCCTTATATAACTAACAGCTTTGCTGACAGTGTCCCCTCACCTCACTCTGAAACATGCGCTGCAAGAAACACTTAGTGTCCTCTTCAGTGCTCTTTGCTGTCACGGTGAGAATTGCTGATTCATAAACAACTGGTGGTCCTCCTCAACACATTAATTAGATTGATGTTGCCAACACATACACACACACACACACACACACGCATCTGCATCTGCATCTCTTTCACGCTTAATTTAAAATAAGTCGTTTGCAAATTTCAAAAGCAGGAGTGTTGGGTGTTTTTAGCAGAGGCCAAACCTCTATCTTGGAAGTTTGGAGGAGGTGCCCCTGAGACATTGGGGCTATTTAAAATAAATTTATTGTGATTTTACAAATGATTTGCATAATTAACGTCCATATGAAGGTCAGCCAATCAGAAAAAACACCCCAGTCATTATGTTAGATGTGGCAATTTGCGTTTAAAGCTCTTCTAGCAGCACTGTGCCTCACACTGTTGGAGGCAAACACGACTCTATTTGCAGACACAGCAACATATAAATGAACACGCAGTTAGAGGAAACATGACAAAAATAATGTTTTTTAATCTATTTCACAGAGTTATTGTTCCATTAGATTATAATTGCTTTGGTACAAGGCTTCAGGCTGAGGTTTTGGTTTAATGGTGCTGCACTACGATAACACAGGGAGATTTAGCCTATTATATAATATCAGCATTAGACAGTTACTTTATATAAACTCACAATATGTCACGGTCCACTGTGGCCGGTGTGTGTTTTCCTGTCTCTCTGTTGTGTCCTGTCTCTCTCCTCTGCCTGTGTCTACCGGGAAAGGCGGGTCCACCACCTCCAGTCAGTCCACACACCTGCATCCCATCTCTTCATCAGCTCAACAGTACTTCTACCCCAGACAGCCTCCCCACGCCTGCGGCCTCTGCGCTAAGCTAACGTGTGTCACACCTGTCCGTCCGCCGAATACAGAGAGGCCAAACTGATCAACTGTCAACCTGCCATCAAACTCCTGCTAAAAACAGCAGCCTCCCACGTTGTCGGAGTAATGGAGGGTTAGCGGACGGTATCTTACTGCATATTAAATAGTTGTCACCATTCTCACCATCAGACCATGTTGTTAATGCGGCATTGAGGAATTGGAAAAAAACAAAAAGGTCATGGCAGAAGAGATGAGAAACAGCAGAGCACTGGGACTTAAAAAT
Organism: Gadopsis marmoratus; assembly: GCA_036023855.1. Lineage (NCBI taxonomy): Eukaryota > Metazoa > Chordata > Actinopteri > Centrarchiformes > Percichthyidae > Gadopsis > Gadopsis marmoratus. Next base: position 90,131 of record JAVQJF010064578.1, on the reverse strand, counting down.
CCAGGATTAGTGTCAGACAATATAGCTACTAACTGTATTTTATTTTCAACCAGGACTCCAGCAGGAGGAGGAAGGATATGACTGGAAATCGTAGAGGAAGTGGCGCTCAGGTAAATGTCAGACAGCGGCTGCAGTGGGCCGGGTATTGACACAGACGCTGCTCATAGAATATCTCATCACTTGCATTGATGCGTTGGTGTAAATGTACACTCCATATTGAATATTAGCATGTAGCGCCTTTGATGTGTGGTAGTTTAATTATGTGACTGGTGTCATAAAATCACCCAATGAAAGCCAATGATTTTCACTGTTAATGTTGAAGCAGCGAAACACAGCAACATCACACAGAATACCTACGACAGAGATGAATTACAGAATGGGGATGCACTGAGGCAGCCACCTGCCGTTGGCCAATACGTAAAGTTCCCTCTAAAAGCCAGAATAGACACCAGTCTGCCATTTGATATGACAGTGTTACCCCCGTGGTGAAGATGATGGATGACTGAAAAGAACTCTTTGGTCTTCCATTCTCACTCAGTAGACCCCCACAGGGTCTGAAAACCTATACTTATTCATGTGGGGGTGAAACCAGATGACAAAGTCAGGGCATGGTGGCCATCTGATCCTCCCTAAATCGCCATCACTGTTCAGTTAATCTCCTCCCAGTGAGACCAGACGTGTGGCTATGTCCTGGTCATATTTAAGATGGACGGAGGTCAAATGGAGGGTCGTTTGTGGCTGCAGAGCCCATCAGGGTTGGGTTCAGTTATTACTAACACTTTTAAAACTAACAGTTATCTTCTTCGCCAACCATCTACTGTAGCGTGTGAGATTTAAAGGGTTAAAATTACTATGCAGGAAGTGTCGAATGACTCCTCTGCCAACATCTTGCTTCATTTGCATTGCATATTGACCAAGATAATTTGAATGTAAGAAAATATAGCATTTCTGCAATCTCTTGTGCAGCAATGTAGCACTTTACTCTCAATTTATACTAATTCAAAATTAAACCATTCGAGAAGCAAACATAAAGGAAATGCAAGACTGCCTGCCTGACAAACTATACTGGTGAGTTTAATTAATTACCTCCAGCAGTGCAGCCCAAACACTGTGATATCCCTTACTGCCATGTGAGCCATGAGGGTGTGGAGAGAGACTAACCCTGGCAGTTAGACAGACAGATAACCATGTAGGTAAAGAAATGCTGTCAGTGCATCATTTAGAAGTAGTTTGCTTAAAATTCCTGGTGTCTATTTTGTGTCATTCTGAAAAGACCACGCTGTGTGTGTATTCTTTCAATAAAGAATGCTTTGAAACGCTACCATATGCATCACATTTGTAATAATTTAAATGGCATCTGTACATCTTGGTGAATTATTAGCTATGATTGCTGTTGATCACATTGTGAATGCAAAAGTACTTTCCTACATTCGAATTAGCACATTATAGTATAATGTACGTTAGACACTGATAGACAGTATGTTTGTGTGCTTATTTAAAGTAATAGTTAGACATTAAGTCTTAAATGTGAGGCTACAGCCAGAAGCTGGTTGACTTAGATTTAGAAAGTTACTGTTCCCAGCCAAGAAAGACTTTGAGACATAACCCCCCAGCAAAACTGCAACTTGCTTTGGTTCAGATTAAATAAATGGGATATAATATGGTAATTGGAGATTCAGCCCAATTGAGCTTTAGAGGTGCTGGTAGGTGGATTTTGTTACTCTCGCACAAAGCTCAGCTAAACTAAACTAAGCTAAGCTGTTGGCCATATCTTTTTATTTACCAGACAGATATGTAAAGAGTGGTATTGATGTTCTCATTTAACCATCCAAAAGTGGATTTTCTAAAAAATGTCAAACTATTCCTTTAACCACGGTATGGCGCTAGGCGGGATTATCTTTGCTTTCCATAAAGACTGAAAGCAAGAGGAAACAGCTATCCTGGCTCACTCCAATTCACTTTGCTACTATTGAACACGTTGTATCTCATTTGCATAATCCCTGCACAAGCTGCGATGTAAAATTTCAAAATGTTGAAAAATAGAGCAATGCTTCAAAATATGAAGGATTAATTTCACAATCCCCACAGTTATTGCTGATATGGGAGTAAAAAGACACGTTTGCAAATCACTAACATATTTCCTGCACAGCTCCCCTCATAAACTTCAAAGAGACAAATTAATTAGGTGCTGCTGTGGTGAATGAGTACATCCTGTTGGGGTTTGATGCCAGTCACACCAACATGCAACATGACTGAATGTGTCCGTTATCATATCCTGCAGGAAGATTGAGCCGCAAAGCTAATTGAAATATACTGCTTTTTATTGTTATTTGTCACTGGGAAACATAAACACCTTCTTCTGCTGCAGTGACGTTGATCCATGAAAGTGTTTGCTGTGTTTGCGCATTGTGTGGTCCAACACATTGGTTCACAAGACAGATACTGGTCAGATTACTGAAATGCCAACCTGGCTTAGTCTTTATGAACATTTATATTGTGGGTAGGAATCTTATGTTTCCTCAAACTGATCTGTTTGTCTCTCTGCCTGGATATCGGCCTGATCAAATAATATTCCCTCTCATGTCTCCAGCTGCCACAGTGTGCTTCATATTATGGGGAACTCCAGAAAGCCATGAGGGACAGACATGCTCTTTCAAGTAAGACTGCATGATGATGCACAGCCTTTGGGCTGTAAGGACACACAGGCTTCCAAATAGGCCTAAGAAATCAGGGAGGAATTCAGGGAGGTGAAGGAGTCTAAATTCTGTTTCGGGAAAAGTTATTGTACAGTAAAATTCAAACGCAATAAGGTGCAGCTCAGTTTTCCTGTACGGAAGCCAAGAATTTATTATTATTTTAATGCTGTTATCTCAAGATAACGAGATAATCAACACGTTATCATGGGAAAACATGAGTTTATTAGCCTAGTTATGTTCATCAGAGATCATCAGTGCCTGTAGCAACTGTTTAAGCTGAAAATGTCAGATCAAGGACCCATTATACCCATTATTGATCATGGCATCACACTGTACTTCAATCTAGGTTTAACATTGGACTGTGTTTTTCCGTTATTTATAGATAGATAGATAGATATGTTATTGATCCCGAAGGAAAATTAGCCATCCAGTAGCTTAAGCGACACGTCCAAAAACACAAAAGAATATAAGAGTAACAACACAAAAACAACTAAATACAAATACAAGGTGATTAAAAACTAAGAAACAGTGGAAGAATTATGATACTGCAGGTAATATAAATAAAATATAATTAAAAGATAAATATATAAACAAAGACTACGCAGATAGATCGGTCCTTGTCATTTAAGGACAACACTATGAGATAAATGACCTCGTTATGACCAGAGAACGAGCTTTCTCACCTCAAAAAAACGGCATTAAAAAAAATATCAGCACGGCAGTCCTCGGCTTCCGTGTTACTGAAAGCCATATATGCAAATTAAACTTGTTTAGAAGTCAAATCTGAAACAAAAACCAGTCCACAGGGTCTGTCATTAATTCAGTATCAATAAAATCATAATGTTAATACTTGGTGCTTGATCAAAATCAGAATCAGAATTAGAAACAGGTTTATTGCCAGTAAGTTTTCACATACAGGAATTTGCTGTGGTGTGTTGGAGCAATAAAATATGAATATAAAAATAAGTAAAATAAGATAAAGTTAACCCTTTTTGGTTTGTTTGTTATTTTCCATATCCGGTGTATTGTGTTATCCTGTTTGTTGTGCTTAAAGAAGGTGATTTCTAAGTACTACAGTGACATAACTTGGTTTTCCACACCGAAGTCAACCTGTAGCTCTCATTCGTTCTACACAGGTGAGAATCATTGATAACCTAGACTAGACTGATTTGTGATAAAATGGAATGTCCCTTTCCCTATTATGAATTCTAAAAAGGATTACTCCTTTGGTTAATCATACATTCAGTGCTGTACAATAACGAGCTGGTGGGAAAAGAGTTACAATTATAACAGGAGCCATAAGAGTCGTGCTCCCTCACAAACCTCAATACATCATCAAATCTCCAGTTTTGCTACAGCATTTCTATTATTGATGACCCTGAGGAAATGAGGTTGGTGCAACAGCAAAGGTTCGCATGTACAGCAACAAATAAAATGAGTCTTAAGTTTGCAAATGTGACAAAACAAAAAGCACAAAAACATTTGCTCACAAGGCAGGTTGTACCTGGAATTAGATTCTGCACGTCCACTGTTGCCAGAGACTGTACAGAACATTTTGTTGCAGGAAGATCTTATACTCTGGATCTTATACTCGGGATCAAATCTAAATGCCTTATCTACATTGTCAAAATCAATCAGATAAATATTCAACCATGACTTTGGAAATAAGTTCTTGCTAGCAGTTCATCTATGTAAACTCTTCTCTCCATCTCTGACATTTCCACCGTCATCTTCCTGCAACAACTCAACCTCAACCTTTCCTCAAGCGAGACTTCTGTTTCTGGTTAAACAAAAAGGATCTTACTTTTTAACAAAAACCTGTCTCTGTAGGGATCCTTTCCATATTGTTTCAGACACTTCGGCCAATAAAAGTGCTTGTTGTTGCCACTGACAGGCTCAGACTGTTATTCAGACTTTCCACTGCCCCGAAGGATTGCAGCCCTTCTTCGTGGATGCTGGCTGAGGCGATCTACTAGACTAATTCCAAAACATTTGCTATGTTTTGGTCATTTAGATCCCAACATTTTTAAAACAGAGCTCAGGTATACCGTTTTGTTTGCATCTGGCCGTGAGTACATGCTTGGAGTATGTGCAGGATATAATGTACACCTTTCTTACTGTCAAAGGGAAAAGTTTTCTCTGTAACATACATGGCAAATGTCTCAGAGGTTGATTGCTATTCTAAATCAATTTCAACGTTAGTGACGATAATCTAGATGCCGCATCAATCTGTCCTGTTCGATCAGCAGGCTAAAGCTCCTGAATAGATGCAAGCAACGCCTTAATGATCCTCTCTGCTGCTGACATTCTATCATCCTTCCATCCACCAGATAGTTAGTCACTGCACTGTTAAATGAAGGAAGAGGCCTTCTCCTGAGCCAAAATACGTATCTTTCTCCAGGCTGTTTCCCACTGCAGCAGTGAGAGGATCACAAATTCGTCCTGGAAGGTTGCGCAGAAGCCTCACTCAAAATCAGCAAAAATAGAAAGACATGCTACCCAGAGAAGTGTGATATTAGTGGGCTTGCTGTTGATGTTGACGTGTGAAAATATAAAAATCCAGTTTGCCAAAGGCTTTGAAGACATTATTGGCATCATCACCAGGTCAGCCATTAAGTAAACCCATCAGATTGATATGTTACTGTATATTGATTAACAAAAATTACGGATAGTAGCTTCAAGGTCTGCAGTGACTGTAGGCAGGTCATTCTTGATGAATGCTTTTTATTTATTTCATGTGTTGTGTATGGGATTGTAGAAAGCCATGAAAGGATCTTTTTTATTTTCAAATGTGTCAATATAGAATATATAGACTAATATTTACACCATTCATCATATTGCATATAGTTCATGTGTATGGAAAAGTTTGCAATATAGATAGAAATAGTTTTCACATCAGGCAGGCAAGTACAGTACGTAGGTAGTATTATAATGTATCATACACTATACTATACCGGCTTTAAAACAAGGTTTCTAATTAAATGCATCCAGTCACAATATGGCCAGGTTTTAGCACTCACAGCCCAAAGTTAAAGAAATACATCAACATTCTGGCATATAAGCTTATGAGAAGATGATGATGAGAAGATGAGAAGATTAATACCACTCTCATGTCTGTTCCATAAATATGAAGCTACAGCCAGCTAGCTTAGCACAAAGACTGCTAGTCTAGTTCAGTCTGAAGGTAACACCATCGGCAACCCTCTAAAGCACACTAATTAACACATCGCATTTTGTTTGTTTCATCCGTACAAAAACCAAAGTGTTAACATGACAAGTTGGACAGGGCTAGGCTAGTGTCCACGTTTCAAGTCTTTATTTATGTCCCCCTCAGGGGAATTGTAATAATTTTGGTGATCTTGTGGTACTTTTTCTGCTTTCTCTGTAAAACAGATGAGGTCCATACATGATATGAATAACCGTGTAATGCATTTATGATAATGATCGTTATGAAATGTGATATGAGTTTGGGCTGTGTTCATAATCTGTGGGATATGTGCATATACAGGCATGCACTGAGGGTTGACAGTCTGTGTAACAGGCCAGGGCAGAGGGGGATGCTGAAATAATTTGTGTACAAGTTGATATCTTGTTATTTCTGGCTCTCTGAGTAGAGTAGAGGGTGTTCTAACCCAGAAGTTCCGGATATCAGCAGGCAGCGGTGTCATTGAACCAGGTCACTTTGACAGGTCATTCTGACAGGTCAGTGGAAGTGACAGATTAACTAGGAGGCAAGTTACTGGAAGATGGGTAACAGCAGTAAGAGGGAGAAGAGGAGAGAGTAGAGGGGTGGCGATTAAGCCTAGGGATATATATCGGTCTACTGAGGGAAGTGGTCTTTGGTTCATTCCATATTTCTGCAGAAATATCTGATGTTCGCATCCTAAATTCTTGTTCAATTGTTACAGAAGTGACTCCGAACTTTCCTTCAATTGAAAATCCACCACAATCTCCTGACCTTTCATTCTGTACCATTATTCATTCATCCATTCATTCTCAATACCGCTTATTCGAAAGGGTCGCGGTGGGCTGGAGCCAATCCCAGCTGACATTGGGCGAGAGGCGGGGGAACACCCTGGACTGGTCGGCAGTCAATCACAGGGCAGACAAACACACAGTCACATTCACACCACATTCACACACCAATGGGGACACAGTTGCCACAGTTGCCCAGGGACACTTCGACAGAAGGAGCTGTGATCGAACCACCAACCCTTTGGGTTAATGGACGACCATTAACTTTGGTTTATGACAAAATGCCGTACTGTTTAGTTGTAACTAACAAATGTTAGCTTGCAAACATGCTAAACTAAGGTGGTGAACATGCTATATCTTAGGCCAGTGCTGTAATAAATTGCATTATACTTGCTAAAGATTAGAGTGTAAAGTCTTAGTCTTGTGTTTCCCTTGGTTAAGCTGGCATAACTGTTTCCCTGTGATAACTGTCTTGGAGCTAAGCTAAAGACCTTGTGAACTAATCACTCTAATGGAGGCTGAAGATGATTGCTGTATTGTTGCTCTCATAGATATTGTTTCATCATGACTATTAATCCTTATATGAAACTTATTATTATTCTTTTAAATGTTTGAGTTTCCTGTCTATCCCGCTGCTGTTAAGGACACCGTCTTATACAGTACTTTCTTTGACAATATTGCTCACTGCCCTGGTTCTGTCATGGCAATGGCAATCTATTTGACACTCTTCCTATTACAGATGACACAGATAGATCTTTGTTGTCAATAACTGTGCATACAGGAGAGGTATTATTTAAGGTGACCCAACAGTACTACACAATGTTTCAGTGTCTCTGTTAAACAGGCCAAATCGATGATCCTTTACCAAGAGATACAATTATAAAATACCACCAGGACCATTTATAGTCACGGTGCAGAAGCTAAGGGCCATTTGTATTTTTTTTTGTGAAACTAATTATCATGAATTGTAAACACTTTGTTTGACCTGCCAGATGCTATTGCATCATTGTCATTCAAATCATGTCTGAACATGTGTGGGAGACAGCAACTCCCTCTGATGATTAGCGGGTATGTGTCTGTGTGTAGGATGCAGAATATGAGATAATGGTATACATTTTAGATGTGGAATTGTGCATATTTATGATGCGACGACCCACCTACGCCTGTATCCACTTGGCACAACAATACCATACTTTAACTTGTCAGGACGATCTCATGTGGTCTGTCACAACTGGAGAAACTGATTTGCTGTGGTCGGAAATTGGGAGCATCCTTCCACCCTGGCTTGTGCTCAAATGATTTAATTTAAAGCCACCAGTAGGTACTCTTGACTCCCACATTGGTTTCAAACACGGCAGAGGCGTACAGCTTGCCTGCATCAGCTAATTACACCAAGCAAATAGCAACTGATGCACGATGAGATCAATTTTTTTGCTCATTGTGCTCTTGTAATATGCTGTGGCAATTAATGTCACTGCTGCCGTGAGGTGTGAGAGACAATGCCAAGGGCCAGATAACTCACTGAAACGTTAACGTTTCATCAAGATTTCATTTGATGTAATGAGGTCAATCTAATGTGTTATATGTGTTTTTATTTCTTCCGATTTTGGTGAGAAATTCAGAACAGGTGCCTGGCTTTATTCTCCTAAACAAAGAATCCTAATATTAAAAAAATTAACCAACGCATATACACATAAAGACACCATTTTAATGAGATTGTCCAAAAGCACAACCCAGAGACAGATGTAAATAGGAAGAGCTTCACTTGGGGCTGAACAGAATACAGAGCAGAGCGTCTACTTGCGTAGATTCGGTATGCGAAGAGGCGATCACTCTGGCAACACATCTGACAAGGGGGTGGGCAAAACGGGAATGTTTTGTTAATGTGAGTATGTGACTATTATTACTTTTAATAAACCCTGCCTTTAGGTTAGTCACTACTTTAATAAATGTTCTTGTATAGTACTGGAAATGTAAGGTGTGTTGCTGATAATCAGTTACAACTTGTGGCGTTGCAGTCTTAAAATATGTTGAAAAGGTCTTTTAAAAGGTCTGGAATTTAACTTCAGGATTCCTTCATATACCCTGGATACACAGGTAATCCAATAACAAGGAACATGGAGGGATGAAGTTGCTGGGACGAAAGACCCAAGAATGCAAATGAACTGGCACAGAGGAGAGGGAGAACTGAGGATAAATACACACAGGTAAGTAATCAAACTGGTGACACACAGCTGGCGCAACAGAACAGGGCTGAAGGAAAAAGCCGCACCTGGACTTAACGCATGGCCCGGGATGTGACAGAGATCCCATGTAACTAAATACTTAAGGGCTTCTTCACAGATTCCTGGGGAGCCACCATGGGCCAAGTGAGACAGCACAATCTGTTCCGCAGAAAGGTTTACAGGGACGCACCATCAACAGTGAACAGGAAGCCTAGAGTCCAGCTGCTGTGCAGCCCCTCTGCCTGGAACTAGATCAGAGGGAGCAGCACAATGAAGAGATTACAAATGTCTAGAATTAGAAGGGACATCTAAAAAGGAAGGAAGTGGGTTAAAATAAGGAGATTTGGTGGGAGGACTTTGAGACATTCCATTTTCTTCTCTTAAAAACCTGCGTGCATGGCTAATGCACAACGCACACAGTATGGATTCAAATTAGAATTATAGCTGCTCTGACACTGAGCAGATAACCTGTGTTGGGATGTGATGTCAAGCTATTAGGGAGAAAATGGTAACTTATTGGGTGCAAGGATGGATTATTACATTATGATGAAACATTATCATATATATCTAATGAAGAAATTATATGGTATTTAAAAATGGAAAAGCAGAGTGTAGATTCAGATTCAGCAAAATATACCAACCTAATGACTATGAGGGAGGGAAAGCACAAACCATGAAAATGCAGTCTTTAAAGATAGCTGCTACTTGGAGACTACAAGTAGCAGCTATCAAGTAACTGAGTGTATATGTGAATTATGAGTTCACAGCTGCATATATATATAAAATAAAATCAAACTTTATTTGCATAGCACCATTCATACAGGTAAGTGCACTTCAAAGTGCTTTAAAACCCACAAAAAGAATTTTAAAATAGGTATGGAAACTGACGGGCAGCTAATGTAAGGACTGTAAAACAGGTGTAATGTGTTCTCTCCTCCTGGTCCTGGTCTGCACTCGGGCTGCAGAGTTCTGTGTGTGTGTGTGTGAGTATAGGATGGGGTTGTAGGTGTGAGATGGGTACAGCATCTCAAGGACAAGGTCAGTGAGGATGGCACAGCAGGAGGTGGGGGGAGGGAGAGCACAGTTGGAGAAACAAATTGAGCTTGCAGCGCCCTGAACATGTGTTATTTGTGCACATGAACATATATCTAAAGTCCTATTAGGTAGCCCATCAGCCTTATGCTAAGAGCTAAGGTGCCATGCTGGTAGATACCACGTCAAAACTTTCCTACATTGACCATTAACACTGCAGAGCCAGCTCAGTCTCAATCTTTTAGCACTGTGGTTGACGATGCAGGTGGCCAGAGACAGGGGTACATTTTTCACCTGCATTCGTCCCTCGTCCGTCTCATTTGCTACCTTTGCTTTCATTTCTTGCCCTCGCTTCTCCCCCCCATGATCCTCCTCCTTCATCACACTCTAGTGGAGGTGGTAATCGGCGCAAGCAGAGGAAGGCACTGCTGAGACAAATGAGAGGGAGTCGGATGCTGTAGCTGCCCGCTTCACACTTCTGAGTCCAGAGAGAGACACACACACTCACACACACACACACACACACACACACACACACACACACACAACCTGTCTGGAGTGCATTGTTTATGGTGTCTTTTCCCATTGCAGCCCAATCTTTCTGCACAGACATGGTGTGTTAAGGGAAAGTTGCTTTTGGCATCTAAACCACAGGTTTATATTTGTATTTGAATGAGACCAAAAAAGGCACTGCATAGTTGCATAGTCACTGTGTCTGTCTAGTCTAGATGAACATAATGTCAACAGAGTAATGTTTGAATTGTATGTCTGAGTTTGAGTCATTGATTCAATTAAAATCAGCCTTTATCAACATATGGAAGTCAGAATCAGAATGCTACAACACTGTCATCCGGTGATTACATGTGATTTTATGGACATGGGAGAGAGGCAAAGACGCAGGCAGGAAATGGGCAGTGAACAGAGGGAGGTGATGCTTATGGTGCCAGCCTGTGTTTGCACTGCGGGGGACTGGCAGCTGATGCCCGTGGTGCCTGCTGATCAATACAGGCCGCTTCTCCACCAGCAGCCTACTTGAGAAGCGGTGAACTGACAAGCCACAGCTCTGCTTACCCTGAGGATGCTGTGCTTCTCTGCTGCAGCCCATCTGAAACATTCAAAATTGCTTACACTGTTGACTCATGGTGGTCACTTCCAATTTATTTTTCTAAAGAATGTGTTGGGCTTGGGAATGTGTTGCATGAGTTGGATTTATGCTGCTTTATCATTATACATGCATGTGCTAATCGCAACTGCTCCAGATGAATTTCAAAAATTCATCTAAATAAGAAGCAATATCATTCCATTTTATGTTTGCAGTTTGCCTGCAAGTGTTTGTGTTGCTTATTGGTTACAACACAAGTGTAGGATTTCATGCTAGGTGATGGTTTTTTGCATTTAAATCCCTTTAAATATTTAAACCTGCAGATTTTTCTGGCCACTTGGCAGCAGCAGAAACAAGCTGTATGTACTGTATGTATTAACCTTAAACAGCTGATATGGCTCACCTTCACAAATAGTTACCCATTTACACATCCAGCCGACACAAATTTACACATCCAGCCGACACAAAGCAACATTAGCTTTCATTAGTGTGTGAAAGCAAACGTAGTTGTAAGCTTATAACCTATCATTTATTCACATGTCAATCATTTATTCATAATCATTTGTTTGTATACTTATTCATATATAGTAATTATATACTTGTGTATTTACTGTGTGTGTGTGTGAGTTGTCCAACATGACTCTTGTACAAGAGGTCAAGGGGTCGGTTATATAGTGAAGGTAGGTCCTTGTGTGGAAATGTTTCTGCCTCCCAGACTGTAACTCGAGGATCCATAGAGCTAGGGAAAAAGTCGGGTTAATAATTCCATGGGTTTGTCACTATGAGTGACACCTTTTACATCATGCATGGTAATTTGTCCCATTGTTTTTATAAAACATATTGACTAGTGCAGCTTTAAAGACATGGAAATCAGTTATAATAGGTTGCACTCCCCCATCACTTTGTCATAGGCAGGTGGATGTTGAATGCTAATCCACTAAATTGACCTTGATATTCATCAAAAACAACCTCCCAAAGCAACCTCAGCCTGCTTTGGGAAAAAAGAGGAGATGACCTTCTGATGCATAAACTGTGTATGCACTGGACTTTATTATATGATGCGCATGGCTGCTCCCACAATGCATATTTAATTGTGCTGCAATGGATCAATGGATTTGTCAGCCACCCTGACTACAGGAATGGTCACAGGCAGAAAGACTCTTTGCACTGTGACAAATTCAGCCGTCCTCACTGCAGGAGAGAAGGGTTGTTTCATGCTGACACAGCTGCAATGCTCATTGCAAATGCTCACCATATGTCACACTGCTATACATCCATCTTAAAGCAGCAATATGCAGTTTTGAAGTTTTATTTAAAAAATATAATTTGCAGGAATTATTGTTTATTCTCAACCTGTGTTTTTTCCCCCCGATTCATAGCAGACGTTGATAGTCACATGCTGAAAAGTATAAAGGAATTTACTTCCAAATCCAGAAAGAAGCTTGCAGAAAGCCTAGTGTTAGTTAAGTGTTTCAATTCTTTTTTGGTAAGGTGAAAATAAATTAGATATTATGTGCAACAGAATCTTTACACCACATTCTATCTCTCTGTAAATGCCAAATAACGAAGCCATATGCTGTGGGCACAATCAGCTGTGAGTTAAATGTAAACAACTGAAATCAGTAATAAAACATTCAGCAGGCATGTTAACATTGTCACTGTGTTCTTTAAGGGGATTGGCTGTGTTTGCCACCTGCTTCTGCAACATCTGTGACAACTTGCTTGAGGCACCACAGCCACGGGCTAGATGTGATGTCAAAGTGGACTGATTACCAAGATGGATGTTGGAAATGTTTAGGTATATAACAACATGGCTTTGCTGCAAGTTTGTAGCCTTAACCTTTATTTCTTTCTTACGTTTATGATTTCAGGTAAGTGCATCATGCTTTCTCTATGCCCTGTTCTCTGTCTTGTGCAGCTGTACAGCCCTTGAACTGTCAATCAGTCCCACTCACTGTCCCACAACCCCTGCCGATGAACCCATCACTCCTGAATTGCCCCTGTTCAGCTGAACCCACAGCAGAGAGGAATCAGCTCAGCTCTGATTAAAATATCTTATTTGGTCCTCTGCAGTTCTCCTGGCAGGCCCGTGACAGACTGTGAAAGGGGTTGTTTCAGTCTTTAAAGTAGACTGGAACATTGGTCTACTGATTTAAGTTTTGCTCTCCTGCATATGCCGTCATCATTTTATACATCAGTCCTCTGTGGAAAATCATCTGGCACGAGCAAAATCAACGATAGAGTGGTCAGAATGCATAGGATCTGACACAGTATGAATATTACATGTCTGTCAAAGACATGTGTCTTTATGATAAACGTGCTGCTCAACTGGAAAGAAAGCACTTTAAAACAACAATGCTGGCATTTATTATGCATTTCTCCCTTTGATGTATGAAAGGCCATGATTCTCAAGAACACAATTTCAGCATGAATACCAATGAATGATTTCCCACTGTGTTGACATAGACATTTATTCCGCCAAACCGCGAACATGGTTCCATTAAATTGCTTTAGAGGTCAAAATCAGAAGTGTTTTTCATGCCTCCAGAAGGCCTGTCTTTAAACCAAATTCCTCTTTCTAATGGAATTCCGGTGAGTATTTCTTTTGATTAGTGAGAGGCTGCACAATCATTGTCATTGTAAACTGCACGCATGTTTCTCTCCAGAGCACTCACTTCCACATCCGCTGTGTAGGACGCTGAATGGCAAGACAACTTTGTAGAGTCACTTTGAAAGCGTACGTGTGGCACCTTTTTAATTTTTTTATACAATCTCACAACAAAGGGGCACACTTTTTCATCCCACTTCCCAGTCTTTTGCTTCCCAACAGATTCACAAAAAAAACCTTGCCTCAGAGTATACATAGATGGTATATTGTATATGAAAATATGTATCTCAAAACTGTATGTATGAATGTGCTTGGGTCATGACCAACTCCTGGAGACTGGCCTGGGAGGGCCATCTGGGTAACCCCTTCAGTCCCAGGCCAAGAGTTGCAGGGTTTTTGTGTGTGTTTTTTTTTTATATGAAATATTGCAGTGATGTTTTTTAATGAATTATACATATGTAGATTTTGAGTTTGCCTTGAAAAATACAAGATAATACTGGGATATTTATTAGAATTCTGAAGGTATCAGACATGTCAGCTCATCACAGAACAGCAATGTGAAAGTTCATAGGTATTGAGGGCCAACATCCTGAATGTGAATTCTTAACAAAAGCACCAGAAACCAGAAGTAACAGACAACTATAGTTAACTTCTTGCAGCCTATTCCCCCATTCAAACTGCTTGACCTCTTGGGAAATACTGGAAACAGGGGGAAATGGGTAGTGTGACTTTGTCTTAAAGGTTCCAAAATCCACCTAGCAGCTCCCCTTAAGCTCGCTAATTAACACATTATCTCCAGTTTGTATAGAGAAATGAGACACTGTGGTTATGTCTCACTGTCAATAAAGACAGTGACTGCACATAGCCATGAAATAGTCCCCCACATAAACCCCAACAAAACCACAACTAAGCTAAGCGGCAGCTGGCGGTAGCTTCATATTACTGTACATTCATGAGAGTATCAATTTTCTTATCTCACTCTTGGCAAGAGGGTTTTCCTCAAAGGAGACATAACCAACCGCTTGGTTAACTATAGGTAGAGTACAATCAGATGATAGCTCATTTTGCTATTGATTATTTGACTGATAGCGAGATACACCAATTAATTCATGTGCAAAACTCACATAAACAGCAGGCGTTTCGCTGGGACCGACAAGTTAATTTACATCTCTGAATTATATTCTTGACTATCTCCATGTCTCCTGGAAACATGGACTGTGCTCCGTCGTGTGCCCTGCTGGGCTGTGTACCTGACCCCTGCTCGTCACCTAGAAATTCGCCCTTACTGTCTGTTGCATTTTCCATCCATTTGCATTCATTCTATGGAGGTGAACAACAGTTTGGCAAAACAAAACTCTAATACAGATTGAACTGTCATAATGCATGAGAATAATGTATTTCACAGATGAAATACTGAGCCATTGCAATATCTGTGTAGGATATGTGAGAGAGTGAGACTGACACTTGAAAATAACACTTACAATAACATGGAAAAGACTGACTGTGATGTCAGTCAGTCAAGTAATTTAATTTAATTTAATTTAATTTAATTTAATTTAATTTATTTCACTACGAAAGCTCTAAATGTTATTACAGGTTGTCCTCACGGCATGTCAAAATCAGATGGCAAAACAAACCTTGATCAACTTAACATTCAAACAATGAAAACATACAACTCATTTCAGCTAACGTGTAACATTTGAATATCTTTAGAAAAGCACAAGACAAAGAACAAGCAAGGGCGGTCAATTAGAGCAGTGGTCACCATGGGAGCCAAAATTGAATTTGTTTGTGTACTACTTTTCAGCCTCTTCTTTGGCTCTTGCTTTTGTGAGAGTCTGGGATTTCAAAAAGGAAGCACCCATTGCCATCTCCAGCACAGCTTGTTAAGCGACCTAACAATGCTCAAAAAGCCACTGTGATTAAAGGCAGTGACACATACTGCCACCAGACTTCCCCTTATTTGTGTCATATCTGTGAACCGTCTTCCTCTCCGGCTTTACAATCCGACACGGAGGTTGCATGCTCGGCAGGCTGTTGTCCTGCATTTGAATGAGGTGTGTGACAACCCCAGCAAAGTCCAGACAAGGCAGAGATTTATAATGACAGTGTGAGTCAGCAGTTGGCGCTGAAACCTTTCTGAGGAATTTCATTTTTGTTGAGGACATTATTTGACAAGCACTGGAGATGAAGTCCTTTATAAGTGCTGGACCTTGAGAGTCGGGGGTTTTTGCGGCAGTCACATGATGAGAGTCAAACCGGGTGATGTACAGGAAAATCAAACACATACCGTGCCCCTCGTTTAGCCATGTCAAAGCCCAACATGCTCATGGTGTAAAGCTTAGGCCTACTCCGTCCATGTATTGCACATAGACCCGACATTAGTCAAGCAGTGTTAGCTCACTTCGGGAGCGCTGTGTTGAGTGTGGGGGTGCAGGTAAAGAGGGAGGTGGTTCTGGGACGGACGTTGGAACACACTTGAGCTTTCTCTGCGTCGTGGGCCCAGTATCTGAGCTATGGCTGAGCATCTATGGTCAGGGATAGAGAACGGTGTCACCTGTCAGAGGTGATGTATGACAGCACAGCCTGATACACACTGCGGGGGCCAAATACTAAGAAAACATAATTTCTTGCGTTTCCTGGTGAGCTCCTGTCCACTGTGCTGGATTTAGAGCTCATCTGACAGGCTGATGGTGGCGCCACAGGCAGTAGACACAGCGCTACAGAGCAGTGACGTCACCTCAGCTGGGCAGGAGATAAAGCTCACTGCCTCGACTTGTGCACTCTATCCCCAAGGGTCGGTCCGCCTGTCGTGTCTCATTTTTCACGCTGCCGCGGAGCTGGAGTTGGGGTAGAAGGTGAACCTCAGGTGGATGGATGGGGATTTGTTGTGGTTGTTCAAAATGGTTTTGAAAAGCAGTTGAGATCGTTGATTGTCCGTGTTGTTGCCATCGCGTCCCTCAGGTGAAGCATCTCTCTCAAACGCCTGACAGAGAGAAAGGAGGACACTTTGAAAATGCTCGCGGTCTGTTCCATGCTGCTCTGCCTCTGTAGGAGAAAAGGCAAGAGAAAGGTGGCGACAAAGACGCCGCAATTCATCAAATGAAAACAGGCTTGAGTCCGTACATGGAGGGGGAGGCAGACGAACATTGAGTAGTCATTGTCTGGTAAAACATACTGATCTTGCTCACCAGGGGGCTGGTGCTCATGGGGATTGCTTAGCATGAAATTATAGTGTGCCATATCTGAAACCCCCTCCCCATCTATTTCACAGGCAACTAAGCATCTACTTTAACATGCATTGGTGATTTCCCAAAAGGATTAGGATTAGAATTCAGATGAGGTGCCTCACGATGGTAGTGTATTAAAGCTGCTGCATCTGTGTTTACGTGTCTGAGGATTAAGGGGGTTAAAGACTGAATTAATCACCTCCTAATCTTGTTTTTTACTTCTTCCTTTCAGGTCACCTCAGTGTGCTTCAGAATATTGGGGTCTGTTTGAGTATGTCTTTTAATGTATTGCAAATGATAAGCTGGATGCAAGAAAAGAGAGTCAGTCAAACTCTATTATCATCATACTCAGGTCAGATCAGTGCTTTCCAAAGACACTTTCTTCATACAAATCAATCTTCAAACAGCTCTGCTCTCATTTGCCCCCTTCCCTCTTTGGCTGTAGAGAATCTCAGCTGCTTGCCATCGTGGCAGTGTCCCAGCACTGATCGACTCCCTTTGATGGCTTTTTTCCTGCGGGAGGCAGCTGGCCACTATGTGACAGAGATTCGCTGGTTCAGAAGTACAAATATCTATAATTCCACCCACATTCCCACTCACACCTGTCGCGGATAAAAATCCCGGCCAGCGGGCAAAACAGGAGGACTGTCGAAATGAACGGCGTCCGTGCTGTGATTCTCTGCTGTGTGTCGAAAGCTGCTTTTTGTCCAGCATTGGCACGAAATCCAGAAGTATATAAGTGTATGATGTATTTTTCAACCTGGGTCGTCTTCTCATAATTGTAACCTTGGACTCGCCATCTTCATTGTAGCAATTTGGGAAACATGAATACCAACAAAACAATTATTTCAGGTCAAGAAACACCAGCGTTCTAAAGCTTTCCAAATAAACTTTAACTAACTTTATATAAATCATTTCACTTCAGTCATGTCACTGAATCAGACTGAAAGTATACATAGAAAATAGATTCTTGGATAAGCTATTTTTTAAAGAGGCGGGTAGGTAACCAAACAGCTAGATTGGTTAGCCAACAAGCAATCTGCCATTTCATCTGCAGTAATAAACATGTATTACAATATACAGTTGCTAATCCAGGGGGTTAATTTCTGTATTTACTTTAGGTTGGATTCAGAGACAAGCCTTTGTAATCTTTGTGTAAAATGCACGTTTATGTGGAAGGATTTAGGAGGCTAGCGCTGCTATCACTGACATACACTTTGCTGAAATTCTGGTTCCCGAATCATCAAACATCAGAGGTGACGAGTGCAAAGTTAGCTTGACCCAGAGTCAGAACGGACAAAATTATGAGAATAAGAATAAGGTTGAAAAATACTGGATTTTCATTTTGCAGACGCAGTGTCTCTCACTGACGGGCACCGATACATTAGTCCGCATCACTTCTGAAGCCAGGTGATTTATGAGAACTGGGCATCCTAGCTGAAGCAGAGGCTGTAACCTCTGACCGAAGTCTCAGTGTTGCTACGGATACACAGGTTGATAGATGAATTTGGAGTGATAGATTTTAACGTGATCTCCCTCCTCCTGCCAGCCTTTGTAAGAGCATTTAATTGAATTAAGCCAGTTTTGAAACAGACTTTTCTCCTCTCTCTAATTCACTGAACAATACAACTGTAATAAGCATCAAGTGCCATGTTATTTTTGTTTGTATTAGTTCTGTTGTCGCTCTCATCCCTCATGGTTGTAAATGAGTCCATCAGTTGCGATAAAAATCTTAAACAGATGGGCCGTTTTTTCTTGATTACAATCAGGATATGATGAATCAGGTCTTACTTTGTGCTTTACATCATTTCTACAGTAACAGTGAGAAGATCCTGTGTGCGGAAATAATAAATAAAAAAAACGGTTCCTATAGGTTCAAATACCAGATTGTACCCTTGATACAGTTATACAGTAGATACTATTTTATCATGTGGTCCAATATTCCCTCAGTGAAACATCGTTGACCTAATGACTCCCATGAGATGTCCACCATACCATTACACAACTACCAGGATTCGACATTAACCATGCCAGAGGCCGCAAAAAAATCATTTGTGGCCACCAAACACTCCATGTAGGTGGCCCACAAAGCTTTATCCCAATACTGGATGTACTTTCCCTTTACCAAAGCACCGTTACAGTTCTACAAACATCCCAAATCTGAACCATGAGACCAGAGAGAGAATATATATATATGTTTACAGATTACAAGAACTTTGAGTTTTTAATTTATTTAAATAAATTGTTATAAGAATATATTTTCATCTTTTCAAGTGTCAAAGTTACACACACACATGTCTGATCAAACTAAAGTCCCATTATCCAACACTGCACTGCCTCTAACTTTTCCTGGCCATGTAACCTTCGCTGTGCCATTATTGATCGATGGCTGTTTGCATGCAAGGCACCAGCAGACAGTCAGGCACCAAACACCTGACTTTAATCCCAATCACCAAGGCAACATGGTCACTGTTTTCATGAATAATCACAAAGCAATGCAAAGCAAACACACCGTACAACACAACACAAGCACACCGCACCAGCCGTCCATATCTCCTGTTAAATAAGTTACATTGTTTAGATTTTATAGCTCACCCCCAAATATTCTTATTATTGAACCACCTCGCCACCTAAATTGCAAAGATGCGATAATCAGAGGGTGTTTAACAGGATGTACAGTACAATAATAATGAGAATGGAAGTTGTGTTAAAAGTGAATGGATGACTTCAATGTTAAACCATCTTTGGGCTTTTCTCATCCTCTCACCCTGCAGCGTAAAGATCATTGGTGCTGCTCACCTTTAAACAACAACCATCAAAAATAACTTTTGGTACACAATACATACAGCAGTTGGTGTTGCACCATGTTGATTTGAACACTAGGTGGCGCATGAGGTTAAATAATCAACACTATCTTGCAGTCATTTCCCTTGATGGCTTTCTCACTGCTATATATTAGCTCTCTTTGGCTTTTAAACCACTTTTTGAAGTCTGAGAAATTCACACAACATATTCTGAAGACACTTTTCCTGTTCGACAGTCCAATCTGCTTTGAAGAGCTTTACTTGATTTCATCATTTTGAAACAAGCAGCTTAAACTGTGCAAACAAACAAATTGTAAACAAATTGTCTGACAGCAAACACATTATGGCTTCATCACAGTTATAGAGTCGCCCAAAAGACATTCTGAAAGTGATGTCAAATGTCCGCTCAGCTCCTCTGATGCATCGCTACGTACACTGTTCAAAGAGGGACGTGTGAATGTTGTGCAAATGCAGTGTTAGCACATATACACCCAAAAAACATACACATGCTGCAACGGCCATAAACTGAACTGTGGCCAGTTAAGACCATAGAAAAACTTTCTACATGGTTTGCTAAGTCTGTGCAGTTGGTTTAAACATCTTCATGTGAGATAACAGAAGGGATTCCAAAAACATCATTTCGAGGTTTTGAGATTTCAGTCACTTTGTAAGTGGTTAAACTTTTCTGTGGCTCAGGAGACAGAGATATTAATCCCAGGGTCGGTCGGTTCGATCCCCGGCTTCTCCTGTCCACATGTCGAAGTGTCCTTGGGCAAGACACTGAACCCTACTTTGCTCCCGAACACCCAGAACCTTGCATGGCAGCTACGTCACCATCGGTGTGTGAATGAGAAGAATCCATTTACCATTCTAATAAGGTTTATGTAATTTAGAAAAGCTGACTTGGATCAGGTCATTTTAGGGCTTTATTGGATCCGTTTGCACGCAAGGACAAAGCTGCTGGAATAATCTCATAATGCTTAATGCAAACACAGGGTTTTGGATAAGGTCATAATAAGATAGTGCTGAACAACTTGAACAGTTCAAAACGATATATACACTTACATGTGGAAATAAAGTCACAGGAATGTATGAGGTTAAACATTATTGAATGGATTTTGTAGACATCAGCACTTAAACATCAACTTGTGCTGACCCTCCAGTGGTTCCCAACCTGGACACCCCAAAGGGACCCCAAGTTAAATCTGAGGGTGCACCAGATGATTATAAAAGTAAAAAAAAAAATGTTTTAAAGATTTTTAGTTTTAGCAGCCTATAAAATCCTTCAAATAAAAATCAATTTCAGTTCCTGCTTACACTTCATGTCCAAGGCCCTAACCTGCGATAAGGGGGTCACAATTTTGAGTGTTGGAACTGCTGTCCAATGCAGCTTTAAAAAAGGTACCATGTGGAGATTTCTACCACTAGTGGCGCTATGGAGTGTCCTAAAGTGCAGCTTTACGCTGTTATGGAGAATCCATAAGAGTGAATGAAGCTCATGTAACAATAAATTAATAGCTTGCTTTAAAACAAATTGGTCATATAATGTTCCGCAAACATCTTACTTTCTAAAATTTTGAAAACTGCAGTATTATATATATAGTTTTTTTAAAACTACTTTTTATTTTTGTTGTGGGGAGGGAAATACAGGTTGACAAACTTACGTCTGATGAAGAATTGTCTCAGTTTTTCAGCTGTCTCATCTTTATTGGGAGGAGTACATGTTGGATTAGCAAATGGTGTGAGCACAAAATATAATCAGAATTATTAAACACAGTCATATGTAGGATGTATTAAATTCCTCCCCATCTTTGCTTAATGAAAATCTTGGAAACCCAGTGTCCTAAATCTGCAGACAATTAGCCCACAAATAGTCCATATAGTCCTCCTATGCTAAGACATGTATTAAATGAATGTTTTGTGGAGACAAAGTTACCAGCTCCCTGTGATTTCATGACAGCACAGAGAAATTATCATCTGTTGTCAGTATGAAAGGGAATTTCATAATGGCAGGGTGCCACCCAGTGGAAACACATCACAGTCGACCAAATACTGTATGTAAAATATGTTTTTAGAAATGGATTTCAAAGTCACTCCGTGGCCCAAAACAATAACCTACTCATTTTCTTTCCTTTCTTCCTGCAAATCAGAACTAGGCTTTATACATTGTGTTTTGCCTGAAGAGACTCCCAGAAAGAGAGTAACTGACCGTCAGCACCCAGCCAGCTTTAGAGAGGGCACGTACAGGAATGATCAAACCACTTCTTATGTTGTCTTTTATCCTACATCTGCCTTTAGGGTATATTGTGGCACTGTGGTCTGAAATTCTAGAGCTTTTCTTGCTACCATTAACCTCTATCTTTTTTTATTTTGTTTTACTTACAGGAGTTCCCTGTAACTTTATGATTGATGACACCAAGCTTACATTGGAGTTGCCTTCGGTCTTTGGCCATTAGAGGAACCACCTTTCAACCTTCATTTGAAGGGGAACTTCATAGGTATTTAATGTCGCTGCTGGTAGTGCACTTATTGTTCTGTTCTAGCTGTCATTGTATGTAATGAATTACAGCCACGTGTACAGTACATAAAGAATAAATACAGTAAATATTAGTAGCTGAGTATTTCAGCACAGAACACTGTACAGTATATAAGTGCATGGCTGGAATACCCTCCACATATGATCTTTCAGTCTGTTTCACTGCAGTTTGACTGATGCAAATTTGCAGAGGGCACTTTATCACACACGTTCTGGTCCAGTCTCACACTGGCACGATACTGGTTGGATGCGTTTGCCTCATTGGTTCGCCTTAGATCTCAAATGTTCCCCAACTGTTGCCACTTTCATATCTAAATGAAAACGTCTGCTGTTATCCTGTGTATTTGCCTGACTTATTTTTACTGCACTGTAACTGAATGTTTCATTTAATCTAACTGTATATACAATTTCATGTATTTAATCTCTTTTAATGAGACGTTAATTTTTTATTTTATTCTAAGTGTTTTGAATGTCATTCTAATGCTTTTCTTTACCTGTGTAAAGCACTTTGTATTGCATCTGTTTGAAATGTTCTATATATTGTAAATAAAGCCGCCCAGTATTCAGTTGTGAATCTTACTTTGCATCTACCTACAAACCGTACAATAATTTTTGCCACCCTTAAGGGTCAATGGTTTTGATCATACAGATAGAAAAATTGCAGGTTTTGAAATCCTCTCAAAAGCTTGGAACCTAAAATGAATGGCAAGATAACAGTAAGGGTATGTTTTCTTATCTTAAGTTTAGGTTTCTTATTAATAATTATCCACAAAACCATTTTATAGTCTGTTTTGATTCATCTTATAGCAATTATATAAAATAGCAGTAGGGTAACAATGACCATTTCTCTTTTACACTTGGCCCCCAGTTCAATTAAAACCTTTACAAAACAAATCTTTCTGGTAACCCCTTTAAATAATACACTAACAGTTTTTGTTTTTTAATAAAAAAAGTAATTTAAAACGTGTATTTAATGTTTGATAATAATTGTGGGATCATAAAACTTTAATAGGAAATGAAAATTACATGTTTATACTACTTTAAATCTCATAAGGGGCTACAATCTGTCCGACCTACAGTATTATACTCCTCCATGTGATTTGAATCTATAATAACATTTTAAATGGTCTCATCACAACACAGGAACAATTAACCTGGCAGAAATCATAAAAGCATATGCCCTAACTGCTTGTAAATAGCCTTGTGCTTCTCACTGCTAATTAATTTTTTTCCCCCAAACATATTGGCTGTGTGTGTCATGGCCGTCTCTGCTCATACACAGGCCCCCAGCAGTCGGCCCTGAAAAGAGCGACTGGGGGGCATGTGACATGTTCGGTGACCGTTTCTGACCAGGCGCTAATGATCGACCGGCACGCAAGCAGGTCGTTAGCCAGCAGGACGAATTAGCAGGTTGCATGCAAAGGACTTGGGATCAGGCCAAACCACAAAATAGGGGAGTCATTTTCATTCTTCCTCTCCCAGCCCTCAGAGGGAGGTGCAAACACAGATAATCTCATTTGTTAAACATAACTTTTGAAACAGAGCTTAAGAGTAACCTTTGGACATTTTCAGTAGCTGTAGACTGATGCACCTGCACAGAACTATTGCATCTATGAGTAGATATGAACGAATCCAAAAAGGGATTACATCATCCTCATGTGACAGTCTTTACTCTGTATATGTGATGCAGTTCTTATCTTCTTAGTGTAAAGTGAGTCTTTTGATTAGTTTGAAAGGTGAGGAGGTAAATACATTTTGATTGATTGACTGGTTAGCTCTTGTGTTGACCCTTTGACCTGACCCTGCCATGAAGGATGGAAGTTGTCCGTGATCATCTTAAGATCCTCTGACTTGTGGGGTTAAAGCACAAAAATGTTGATCTGTTTTGTCAACTAGATGCTGCGATCGCCGCAACGCTTCCATTCAGGCAGTCACAATCCAGCGTCGGGTTATGACAGGACAACCTCCACAGAATATGGTGATTTTAGCATAAAATAGATGCCTGTATATGATTATCCAGAGAAAATATGAACTATCACACAGATTAATCTCTCTACACTTAGGAGATCTTGGTCGCAGGACAACTGAGGAAACATTTAGGCCCTAATTGTGTTCGACATAAGCGAGGAATGTTCTAGTCGAGAGCTGAGAAAAATTTGGGCGGTCTGGAGTTCAGCTTTGTACCAACAGTGGAAAAATCCACTTAATAACGTTAAAATCAATCCATGTGTAAAGCAATGGGCTTTTGCTAAATGTGGCCGTCTTATAATGATCATGGGCTTGGGAGTCAGAGCAGCAGGCAGACACCAGCTATCGCAGCGTTACAGCAGAGGGTGCTGCTCACCGTTTTCTGATATCACTGACCACTGTGAAGCTTTGGGCATGTGACAAGAATTAGACCAAACATTTAGCCGACATAATGTGCTCCTTAGGCTGTAGCTCGTAAATTCTTGCAAATGAATTTTTTATTGCAATGTATCATTCTTGCTACTTTCTCTACACACTCGTTCTATAAGCATATATCCAACAATCCAGTTACACTCGTAGTGTAAGTAAAAGGAGAAAGACAAGAAAAAGTGAACAGAAATGAAAAGGGGAAACTGATTAAAAAAATAAAAATGTGTTTCAGTTCATTATATACGTAAGTGAAATTAATGTTATAAAACAGAGTTGAATGAATTTTGACATTTAAACTAGTAATAATTACTTCTATTTAACAGAGTACATTTTTTTTCCAAATATTGCAAAACAGAAAAGTTGGTGTTTGATTACAGCAAAATGTGACAAAGGACAATGGAAATTAACAAATGAAGACGTCCATGACGCATGTGACTCATCACTACACCTCCTGAGACAACAGCAGCACGAAAACATCAGATCTGTGTTGAGCGATGAGAGTATAATGTTCCTCAAATACTTGCAAACAGAAATGTTACATTTCAATCCTGTTGTCTACATGGTTTTCCATTGTTTGACTGGTGCTCATTTAATTAAGCCATCTCATTGTGCACTCTTCTTCTGCAATGGTATAACTTACAGTAGTGCATGGAAACACACATTTGCATCTTTTGCAAAATTCCTGGAAATGTCCTTAACATTCATGCTACATTTGGAAACCTGAGCAGTTTCTCTGTATTAACAGTGACCTGATTGTTTCTTGTATGCGTTTCAAACTTTGATCACAGTGACACTACAACTACCAGTGGGAGTAGTAGTGTCTGATATCGGCAGTATTCACTGCTTCTGTGTGTGGGCTCCTTATCTGATAATTCAATAATTCATCAATTTGACATATTTAAAAGACATGAGCACTCTGGGTAGAGTAAGCAGCAGGGACAGGACCTAAATGCAGACAACACAGGTAGACTGGAGCACTTCAAGGATTTATTTGTATTCTGATAGCTTACAACTAACAGTTAACTGGCAAGTCCAGGTTCAGGAGACAGAAGCACGGGGTTGGGGTGGGGGACATCCCAAAAAGAAGACTGCAACACAACTCATGGACATCTTGACTCAAAGTTCTTCAAACTCATTGCCAGCCAAAAAATGACCATTACTTCTGGGAGACTTCCTTTCTGCTATTTTGCCCTCTCTCAAGAAGATCCTGTGATGTAAGAGTTGAGTGGGATTTTTGAGGTTGTGCAACATGTAGCATAAGGCATGCTGTTAGCAAAGGAAATTTAAGGTAACTGGGAAAATGAATATTCAAAAATATTATTGTACATAGTGTGTAATTCAGTGTTATGGCACAACCTGCCTACAGAGGGCTCACTTGATTTACTGTTTTTCTTCTGTCAGCTTAGTGAGGAATTGATAACTTGAATATCAGGCCTATGGGGAAGAGATTAAAAGGTATGTTTTTACAGAAAAATATTTGGACAAACTTTGAGTTATTGAGTCATCTTCGTTGATCCAGACATTGACTCATATAGTATTGTTCAATGTTAAAACTCTTGGTAGTCATTTAGTGTAAATCCTGATGCATACTGGGACTCTGTTCAAGATGTTTTTTAATGTTGAAGGGGGTTATGAAGAGAGCCAGGGCTCCTCACTCCTCACAGATGATTGACAATCCAGTGAAAGGGGCTGAAGTATAAGCTTTTATATTGCTTTACTCCCCACAGTGTCAAATGGAAATGAGATGAATTTCACAGACATGGCTTGGTGTGTTTTTAGGTGGAAGCACAGTGCAGCTCTTGAGAGCAGGACAGAGGTCACAGCACTATGAGATAATCATCAAAACTCATTCATAAGTCTAAAACTGGAAGATTGGAGATCTTGTGTTGTGCACGGTCTCTCTCTCACAATGCTGCTGTGTGTTGTCCTACTTTACTGCCTGGCTGCAATTCAACTGTGCAAACCTGAAGTGTAAAAGCTCCTCCAAACAAAGCGTAAAATGAATGGACGCCAGCTGCTGCTTCTTTTTACGGTCCTAGGAAAAGAACCTGCTTGGAAATTTCCTGCAGATGTGATCGCGCATGACCGGCCGGTGACAACTTATAAAAGGAGACTCTGGGGCACCCAGTGAGCCCCAGGGATGGGGATAAGGAGAAACAGAGTGGGGTCTTACCTTAAAAGGCAGAATTCTGAAGGCTGTAGGCGATAACGGCAGGAATGTAGTGGTCTGATCTGAATACTGGGTACTTTCATACGCTTTACTTTCTATAGCTGTGTAATTCTATACAGGTAGAACTCCCATTATATGCTTAACAAATAAACATGATGAAATTAAATCTGAGTAAATGGATCGTCTTGGACGGTTCAGTACGGAGTCATTCCTCTTGTAAATATAAGACAGTGAGGAATTCGGCACGTTATCAGGAGACCAGAGGCAAGTCCCCTGAAAATAAACAGGAGGCTTACTTCCTCGTGCCAAGGTAATTTCTCTAACAATGTGGGAAGATTTGCAAGCTTTACAAAATTCTGAGAGTTAAAAGCACTAAATAATGCTCATCAGGGTATAACAGCCCATGAATCACCAGTCAGTTCCCTGTTCATTGTCAGTGGAGCAGCTGAAGGATATATGTTTTAAAGCAACGGTCATTTTGGAAAGTACGCTCATTCTTTCAGAGAGTTACATGAAAGGATTGATACTCTCATGTCTGTACGCTAAATATGAAGCAGTCGTTTAGCTTAGCATAAAGAGTGGAAACAGAAACAGCTAGCCTGTCTCTCCCCAAAGTAAAAAAAAATACAAATCTGCCTACTAGCACTTCTACTGCTTACCAATTTACATGTTGTTGGTAGAATAATGATGTTACATTTGGACATCTAGTTGTTGTCATGCGTTTCCTGTCTGTAGTGCTAAATTAAGCAAATCGGCTGCTGGCGGTGGCTACATGTTCTGGTCTTCTCAGAACACATTGTATTCCGTTTGTTTTACCAGTCCGAATAATGGGGAGGTTTTCCTGTTTTTTCCATTCTGTCAATGTTGTGTGAATGCAGCATTAACACACATACATGAGAGTGGTGTTGGTCTTTTCATCAAACTCTCGGAAAGAAAGCAATTGGACATATGTCCCAAAATCTTTAACTGTTCCTTTAGTGTCACAAGGAAGATGATATAAACTATGTATAATGGTTCATCATCCAATTAACTAAAGGGCTTATCAACAATCTGTATATACTTTGCATACAACATATACAGTACACTGTATATTTTAAATCACATAATGCTACAAAAAGGTTTTACATTTAAATCTTATAAAACAATCTAAACTATTCTTAGCAGTGGCATGTATCCGCCAATAAACGCCACTCCCAGTGAAACTCAATGACCTGGCCTCATTATTGGATCCCAGAAGGTGACTGAGTACAGTCATCTCATTAGGGTGACAGAGATGTTGTTGACCTGCGAGGGGAAAACATGGCATGTCATGTCATCCACATCTATAAGGGGAGATACCCCCTAAGCCCATTCCCCTCCCACACCCTTCCCTCTGCATGGCATTGAAGGAATTCTCAGAGAGTTGTCTGGGGGAAATGCAGCAAAGAGCAAATATATAAATACCTCCTATTGGTGAATATAGGTTGCTGGCCGAAGGAGAGCACTCAAATGGGCAGATGCTGCGCTGTGTTGGGGGCATGCCATTTGAAAAGAGACAAAATATAGCAAGGGTGATCTTAGAAAGACTCACATGATCACTGCATTTGCTGCCTTAGAAGGAGAGCTCAGATACAGAGCGCATACATTACTGTCCCATCCTAGTGGGCTCAGTCGCAGTCCCTTTCTTCCCAGGCTGCAATAAATATGAATAATTCACGGATTGTTTGCAGTGTGGGTGTTTTTGTAAATTTAGCCGATTAAAATGGAAAGCACAGACTTTGTGCTAAGCCCGATGTCTCAGAGCGCCCCTGCAGTATTTATCATACAGCTGACAGTGAATGTCATTGACTGCAGGTTGAACCTAATACAGTAATGTGCACGTACATCTAGTGTCTATCTGAAAAAAATGCACTGTACTGTAGCACCTGGAAATATGCTAATTTGCATGACTCAACTTAACAAAACACAGTTTTGACACAAAGTCAACAGTGTGTCTGAATTAGTGGGAAAATTTAGACTACTGCTTAGTAGTTTCATTTAGATTTGTACTTATTCACTTCTTTATTTGCAGTTAATTTAAAATAAAATCGTTCAGTATCACGTTTGTTTAATCAACACAAATATTTGACACTATTTGCCTAATTAGTGCTAAATAAAGGCGACAAGAAGGACTATATTTAAAGTGAAACTAAGCACAATGGCCACAAAACAGGATAACGGTAAATGCTTAAATATATTATTACAGTAATACAGGCAGAGGACTGTCATTAAGTTAACAAACTAATGTCAGCAACCCGGCAATATCTATTATATATATTAGCAAACTAAGTTAGCTAACATTGGTCACCATAGGTTACTGGTCAAACAAGACCAAGTACGTCTGTATCATCAAAATCCCGCAGTGTATTGATTTGAGAGACGGTGCGTTTCGTTTGCTTAGGAAGTTTCATTTGTATATAAGCTGTCAAAACTTACATAGTCTTATTTTAAATCTGGTCTTTTTAAAATCACCTTTACATGTTACTACTTGGGCCCCTGGATCCTAAGGGTAAGAAAACAAAATGTTTACTTCAGAGCAGTACTTTGGTTTTAACATACTGTGCATGCCTCCACTTTAACACTACAACATGTCCTGGTATTCATTATATACAGAGCACAAAACCTCACTGATCTGTGATGCTTATTGCCAAAATATACTAATTTATAAATTATACAAATTAAAAAGAATCTATAATTAGCTTTAAAAAGGCCATGTTAATAGCTGTAACTGTAGTAACTGTACATGTATACTTTTTGAGAAGTACAATTTGTCACCTTGGCATTGTAAGGTTCTATCTGACATTTTTGTCAAAATAAAGTTATTCATTATGTGAGGTGTTTTTTTTTAAGTTAAATGCATTTGAACTTTTTATTTAGAAATGGTTATATCTCTATCTCTATTGGGAATGCAAAATCGCTGAAGCTCAATATCTCAAAATCGCTCAGAACACAAATGGAACCTTATAATCACACAAGGCCAGGTATTGTGCTGAATACTGCCCAGTGCAAATAACCCCAAAATTATGATGCACATTTGAAGTAAATGACGTACTCCATTAGGCGTACAGTAGCTCTTGTTTTTCTCTACATAGCGTGGCACCACGATTAGCTGGGCCTGGGTTATGTCGCAGAGTTATTCTGGTGCCGCTGAGGTGACACTGCTCTGTTTCATTCTCATCCTCTCTCTGCCCTCCTTTCAGCTCAGCCCTCACGTGCTGAAGATATAAACTCAACGCGCTATGGTTACTGTCATCCAAACAACAGTCAACAGTGCAGTGAACCTGAGGTATCCACTGCCTGCCAGACCAAACTGCATGTGAGCTCGCTCATATCTGCACTGCATCAACCGCTGCTCGAGCTCATTTTATTCACCCTTGAGAATAAGGTCTCTCTGCTCTCTCCTGTTGTTGTCTTTGAAAGGGAGCTGCAGCCCTACGCTGCTAAATCAGCAGATCTACAGGCCCCGATTATCATAGTCATGGCATTCAATTTTGGGTCACATACAGTAGCGTATGTCTCAACAATTAATGATATCTCTCCAGAACGCATGAGAAATATTTAACAATAATTTTTCTAAGAAAACCTTGTCTCATACTTCAGATATTTCCTCCTGACCGGTCTGTTGGCTGGATGGAAAATACTGTATCTGTGTTTGGCTTCATTTTGTGCTGTTGGACATTTACAGCAGAAGACAAGTGAAGACAAGCGACAGTGAAGACAAGAGGATCTTTATCCTGGTGCTCACGTCTCTGCTGTCTCCATCTAGGGCCAGTGAGCAGGGAAACATCTTATTAAAGTTTCCCCACTCATCCGCCTGACACAGCTCCAGTAGGGCTATGAGGGGCTCCTTCACCAGAAAGACAGAAAGACAGTGTGCACATTATGCAGCTCTGTTGTGGAGGTTGGGTGGAAACTTTTGCTGGGTCTGAGCTGTGCTTTCTTTGGCACAGGTGGCCTCTGGGCCAAAGCTTATTCATCTGTGAACTGACAGCTTCACCTTAGCCCAGGAAGCTGAGGAGCAGGATCCCCGGATCACCAGTTCGCTGGAGGAACGCTCATGAAATGTTCTTGAATTATTTACCTTGTAATGTGAGGTCAAATGTTTTGAGGAAATATCCTTTGTGTGCCTTTTTGCCTTTATATGATAGAATTTGCCTCACAAGATCTGTTAAATGTATACAGTATGTCCTGGTTAGCATAAACCAGAACATGCTTTAAAAGCTGTGTATCTTCTATTTTTCTTTGCCATCCTGCTAAACCATGGCATCAAAGTCAAAGAGACAGAATTTAGCAATTAGGCCATATCTGTTTTTGTCAAGAAAGCAGCTGTTTAGGAAATTACAAGGCAGCAGGTAGTGGCAACACCCGTGTCACCTCCCTCTCTAACGTCACCAATTTGGTGGTCGCTCCCCTGTTTTCAGTGACACTAGTTTGTCTGCACAGAAAAAATTTGAACAAAGTGAATTTATCTTAAGAGAGATTCAAGCAAACTGAAAAACATGAAGCCAGGCTAAGCTAAGCTGTGACTTTCTAGAAAAACAAGTGGAATATTGTTCTGCTTGTGAGTGGCTGTGGGTGTCGCAATGAGTTGCCTGATTGTGTTAGTGTACGGCAACTTTGTGGAATTAGCATGGAATATCGGAGGCAGTTGGAGTCGAGGTCTCTTCGGGTCAAACTTCCACCTTGGCCCTGCAGTAATGAGAAACAGTCTACCCGAACTATTTCTAATTTCCATCTCTGGTATTTTATTTTCTGCCCTCGGGCTCCCAGAGAAGAGTAAAGCCAGAAACAAGACAAGACACCCTGCGTCTGCCAGTAGCCAACACACTGTTCAACTTGTGCAATTCACATACAGATGCAATGATTTGTTTTGTATGGGCTTTGAAATAATGGAAGCATCAATCTTACATAAGACAAAACAAACATAAGCAAATAGCCAACTGGTCACTCAAACAAACTAAAGGTCACTCTGTATTTCATGGAGCGCTCCGAACTCACAGTCAGAGAACATGGAGGTAGTGTTCAGGGAGTAACATATGTCGAGTATTTGTATTGGATTTCATAAAACGCTGGTATTTCCTGGTATTTTGTGTCCGAGAGTTTTGGCATCTCTACAGAAATTCTTCTAATATGTTACACAACATGCTACAGTGCTGTGGCCGCGAGTTCTTTTGTAAACCAAAGGAAGTTTGCTTGGGGTCCATGCCTGTCAAAATGAAGGCTGTCATCAAGTCAATAATGTACCATTGCAGGTATAAGCATAGTAATTACCTTGACAGCAAAGCTTTCATTACTCATACCAAGGTTGTATTTTCCAGCTCAACATATGCAAACTCTTTAGCACTAATGCTGGGATTTTCCAATGGCTGGGGCATCTGACGTGACATGGGTTTTCTTGTGTTGGGAAATCTTCCTGTCTCCTCTAACATCTGGTTTTACGAAGGCTTCGGATGCCTCGGCTGGGCTGGTCGTGGTTGTTTGCGGACATTCTGAGGCCTTTGAGGGATTTGGAGAGGTGCACCACATTTGCCTGCTAAATGACAGAAATGGAATCAAACTGAGATAATTATTTGCATATGAAATTAGCCTGCTGACACAAAGTACATTGACTCGGGATGTGTTAGGAGGGAGGTGATCTTGTTTCTCTAAACAAGCGTAACACAGTGGCATGTGGGTGTTTGGGGGGAAGCCTGCCATCAGACTCCATAAGGTCTTGTTATGACTTACCCTCCATGTGTCTGCACTGATAGGACAGAGTATCAGGGCAAGGAGGCAACTGCTGAGGGTTGATTGAGTTGCGTTCAGCTGCATGTATGGCTAATCACTGCTGTCCTGCTCTTTCAGGCTGTTGCTTTAACACGGTTGGGTCAAACATATCTTTATTGTAACTAGACAGAGGGAGAGGGCTCATCTACCCTTCAGCACTGAACAAAGTTTGCCTGCGGGTTGCAAGCATGTGTTTTATAGCCTCACCCCGCTATACATTCTGGTTGACGATAGCATGACTCTTAGACCGAAGCCGTCCCTCTTCACTTGAAACAGCTGATTTATGTCCGGTCCTGGACACTTGTGCTCTGTCGCTGGAATGCATGGAATTTTAAAAACCCCTCCTCTGCCTGTCCCGTCCACACGCAAACAAATGGATCAGGCGCCTGGTTGGACAGATGAAGGCCCACCGGTGCTCCCACTGCAGTGCAGGGAGGCAGAATGTAAGGAATGTCAGAGGCGAGAAAATAAATCCATTCTATCGTTGTTTCTGTCAATCTGTAGCTCTTTCTTTCTTTCTCTCTTTCGGTATTGGTCTTGTTTGCCTTTTCCCTTTTTGTGCTACTTCTTTTTCCAGCATTAGTCTTATTTTATCTGAAGTTATCTGGTTTAATCATTTTCGGAATGAACTCTCAGTTCTGGTGTTCGTACACATTACTTGCAATAAATTAGCCAGAATAGGACAAAATTAATTTATTTGTGTTGCAACTTTAAAAACACAAATATGCATAGTGTTCTGTTGTTTGAAATAGTCATGTGGCAAATGAATAATGTGACAAACAAAATAATGCTTTGTTAAACACAGTTATAGTCACAAAATGCAATATGTTCAAGACTGTGTAAAAAGCTAAGGACCTCAACGTTGCTGTGTATACATTGTGAAAGTCAACATACGAACACAAATCTATCATGTAGCATTTTTACAGTCAAAGGCACGATGGCTGTGGTTTAGCTGTAACTTAATAGTACATGCAATTTAAACATGCGGCTGGCATGGCAAACAAAAAATAAGGAAGAACACTCCATAGAAGCTAAAATAGTTATATGTTTTGACAATAAAAACATAAGCAGCTCTGTCTACTGTAGCTCATTTTCATCACAATGATATATCCAGACACCATTTTGATTGCTTTTTGAGTCTTTCTCTCCTCGTGGCTATAGTTTAACAATTCCCTTTCTCCTCCTGGGGCCTCAGCGCAGCTCAAGGCCTGCTCTTTGCTGCGGGATTATCCATTATGTTGAGTACCTCGTCGAGGATGGATGGGCCCAGATCAAGTTCAAGGGAGAGGAATGACCCTGTGATCTGGGTGAGGGAATCCTGTGACGTGCTCTTCTCCTTGGAAAACTCAAACTCAAAATCACAGATGCGGCCCTCCTCCACCCCACTGTCCCTGTCCACCCACTCTCCAGTGCACTTTGAGAGCTCCTGCTTGAAGCCCAGGGTAATGTCATTGTTAAAGTCTCCGTAACCATTGCAGTTGCCATTGCCATTGAGACCTCCATTGCCATTGCAGATCTTGCTCTGGAAGTCCCCTTTACCGCTAAAGCTGTAAAAGCTGTCACTGCTTGTGTCGCTGTTCAGGCTTCCGTTAGCTTTGAAGGAGCTGTTGCTGTGACCATTGATGTAATAGGATAATGGCTTGTCGAACCTGGTTTCACTCCTGTTTTTTTTATTAGTTTTGGCAACTGCCTTAGAGTTGGACTTATCTGTGTTTTCCAGCAGATCCAGGAGGACGTCAGGCTTCACCTGGATATCTGCGGAGGGAGACGAAAGCTCGCTGCTGAAGATGTCCATGGAGCGCAACAGAGCATCCATTTGCAGGATCTCTACCTCCTCTGTGCTGTCAGGTTTCATGGGAACTGTGGGCCCAATGATGTCCTCCATCGGCTCCGGGGGCATGCAGAACACCGTGGAGGAGATCAGGGGAAGGGTAAGCGCCTGGCAGCCACCAATAGTTGGGAGGGAGATGGCGTTCTTCAGTACTGGAGAGGGGGTCTCTGCATAGGAAGCATCACCAGTGCTGTTAGCTCTCAGAAACTCACTTTGGATGCCATACTGAGGGTGGACGTCTCCCTTCCCAGGTAGGAGCTCATACTTCCCCTGGAGGAAAGACATGTCTCCAAAGGCATCTCTCTCTCCACCCTTGCCTATATGGATGGTGTGACGAAAGTCCCCAAGCGGTGGACTGATCATGTCTGGGGACAAAATATCTCTGAGGCGACATTTCTTTCCCTTCTTATTGTTGGTGGGTTTCAGGTATATGGGCGCTTTTGCTGGCATGGCTGTAACTGTGGGTTACAGAGTCAGATATGCAGGATAGAAAAGTCAAGAAATGCTCTTTAAGTTCTGGATGTTACAGATCCCCAGGGGAGAAGCTCGAGTTACATTCTCAGTAATGCATCGGTCATACAGGACTCCAAAAATAATTTCAGCAATTGCAGCATCGATCAGGAAATGGGATTCCAAGCAGGACTGGTGATGTCCGACGGTGTAGAAAGGTCAGGTGGCCACTTTTCTGA
The DNA here is from genome assembly GCA_036023855.1 of Gadopsis marmoratus. NCBI lineage: Eukaryota > Metazoa > Chordata > Actinopteri > Centrarchiformes > Percichthyidae > Gadopsis > Gadopsis marmoratus. The sequence continues at coordinate 55,052 of JAVQJF010064578.1, read as the reverse complement.
AATCAGAGACAAACAGAGAGTATGTCAGCAGTTTTTAAAATCATGAACTCAGCACTGACAAATTTCCTTAAGGTTACTTAAGTGCTGCTACTGATACAGATCTCCTGTCCTGCCTTCCAAAAAAAGAAATCTGGTCACCAACACAAGTCCCTCAAATACATTCTGGATCCTGCAAGAAAAATAAATCCTCATCCTTATCTTGCATCTGGTGAGCTTAGAAGCCAGCTCAGAGGAGGGCGAGGCCTGGGTCTAAGGCTTTTTGCTGCTCTATTCACATTTACACACATGAGCCTCCTTTGGCCTCCACGACTCTGGATGTGCTAATGTGGAACAGCTGGACCGCAGATTGGGAGAGGAAAAGCAAAGTGGGACTTTAGTAGGATCAGAGCAGGGCAGCCTGTTTTAGGAACAAGCTACTGCTCAGACACGCAGAGATAGATAGAGATGGACCAGAGGGAAGAAAGGGGGGAGGAAAGGGGTTTAGGGGGATTGCATGTGTGAGAGAGATAGAGTGAGGGGTTACAGAGCAAGTGGATCTTAAGAAAGAAGATGATGCAGACTGTGAATTGATTTGATGGACAGAGGGTCAGATCCAAATTTAATAAGGGCTGAGGTACCACCTAGGTTGCACAATACATACATTATTAAGGAGGTATTGGATTTGATATTTGCTGCCCTCACAGAGCTTTTCCATTCCAAACCTGACCAAGAATGTATGTCACCACGTTCGCAGCCAGCTTAGTGTAGGATAAACTCAGTAAAAAGATGAGAGAATCGGTTTGACCGTTTGAAATGACATAGCCACCAAAAAGAAAAAGGGAAAACACTTGGAAAGGAAGGGAGTTGACAGTGTGTGTGAGTGTGATGGGTGTGGGATAGAGCACCAGTGAGGAGAGAGCTTGCCCATTTATAGACATATTTACTTATGAGAGTTCTGTCAGCAGTGACCGTCTGACAGAGTGCACTGCTGCACAAAAGTGCCTGGGCGGTCAAGTCCACCCAAAACAAAAAAAAAATAAAAAGGTTTCACTGAGCAAACATCCACATTCCTGTTGCAACTGACCCCATAGAGACACACTGCATCAGCCTTATCAGAGACACTTTAAGTAGGCTATGTTTATTCAGCAGGCACATTAGTGTGGAGCCAGACAGACAGACACTTGCTGCGCATTTGAATCCAAAAGACAGACTGGAAGCCATTGCACTGACATCCATTTTCTTACATGGATTTTTGTGTTTCCAACCTGTTTGATGAAGTGCCGTAGCATCGACACATTCCTTATGAGAGCCGCAACTTCAATAAGGATGTGAAATACAACGTGAAATCTTCTCACGTTAGGGGATGCCATCACAACACAAATAAACCTGTCACCCAACAGGCACTGTGGGGTCTATATATAGCCATGACAAACACTGAGGGATGCAAAACATGTGTGAGTGTGTTGAATGGCAACACCACTCTCCAAGAGTCCTTGTGTATTCGAGTGCTAGTGTGAGTGTGTGCGCGAGGTGCCTCACTGCTGCGCTCGTGAGAGATAGCAGTTTTGAATGCATGCCATGTGTGTGAAGGAGAGCGTGTTTGTTTGCTGAAAGTGAGGGAGAGAAAGGGAAGGGGGAGGGCGACGAGGAGCACTGCAGTGTTTGATGAAGGGGGGAGGTACAGCAAAATCCCTCACTTGTTTAGCTCTAGCTTTTCTCTTATTTCTTTTCTTCCATTTATCTTCCTCCTACTTGATTTTTTATTTTTGTAGTGTCTCTTTCTGCTCTCGCTGCTTCTCCTCGACACTGTCTGACCTTGACAGCTGATGCTCACTGCAGTGGGACATTGGGCTTGGATATAAAGTGAAACAAAAGCCAAAAGTGGCTTCCTGTGTGTATCTATATCTGTACTAACTTTTGCAATGCTTTCCCCAAGAATAGAAGGTCACTGGTGCGCCAGTCCTGTCAAACGTGCCTATTGATTATCGGTCTGCCCTGGTGAAATTATAACATCTGCCTCGTCTGTGAGGACCCTCTGCTCTCCAGTGGCATGAGAAAATGCACAGTCCATGCATTATACTAGACGATAATGTTGGGTGAAATCAATAATATGGACAGGACTAATAGGAAATCCTCTAGCAGAAGTGCCATTCAACTCTTGCAACTCTCACAGGGGGACATCTGCTGTGCATCCTACCCAAGGTCAACGCTTGGGCCAGTGAGAAGTCAGCTGGCGCGGTGAAAGCCTGAAGGTCTGACCTTCACGTCAGCCGTCCTGCTGGTGGCTCAGTTTGGCTTATATGGAAAACATGCCTGGAATTCCAGAGGCCAACAGCAATATGGCAGTATGAGGAAAACAATATCCTTGTGTCTGTCTTTTAGGGATCATAACAGTATGGGGGTTCATTTAATGAGCTTGGGTAAACTAGTATTGATTCCGGTATATGTAGAGAATCTCAAGAGTCATAGTAGTGTTAGTTAAGCTTGTGTTGGCCTCAATTAAAACAGTGCAGAATATCCCAGGCTGGACCCATATGGTCTGCTGACCCAATCAATCCATTTGTGTCTCTGTAGGCTGTTAATAGTTGAGCATGTATATTCTGGTATATATCTCAAAGCCAAGGCCAGATTTTCACCCTCCTTTTGGAACTGGTCCTAAAAGAGGCGACGTAGCACGTCTTGATGTCCAAACCTTGTGGCGCCACCTCCACAGAATGCTGTCGTGGGTTTCATTTACCTCTCTGGGGGAAGTGGAGATCTGATGGCACCTTTTTTTCAAAGTTGCTCGCCTGTGCAGCCGGGATAAAGCAACTGTGTCATTGGGTCAGCAGCAGCTATCTGTCTGGGCATGAGCAATCTGGAGCCACTCCAGCCTCTTTAAAAATGGAGCTTTGCCTCATCACTCCATGCTTGGAGGGTTAGTTATGAGTGAGGGGAGCAGCAGAAGGAGCGAGGTGATGAAATTTTGAGTGTGTGGGCAGATAAATGTGGGGCTGCTATCTGGTAATTAAACTAATGGTGTGTGATTTGTCTGGGTATTTCTGGACACCTAGAGGTCACGTGTGATAGAAATGGGTCAGTATATTCTTAGAGGTACTGCAACTCCACTGTAGTCTAAATAAATTCTGCAGTTTGATGATGCTCCACAGTTCACTGTTTGCCAAACTGCTCCAAAGCCGGTGATGAGGGACGTACAGAGAGAGGCTCAGGAGAGCAGCTGTTCAAAACATGACCAGTATATGGTCTTTTACTTGTATAGCCCCTTTCAACCGTTGAAATGGTTCCCAAAGTGCTTTTAAAGACAGACATTAATCTAAGCTCTAAGAGTAGTCTAATTCACCCATTCACACACACTGTCACCGATGGGGACGCATCTGGCCTCCATCGGGGGCAGCTTAGGGTTCAGTGTCGTGCCCAAGGACACTTCGACATGTGGACAGAGGAGCCGGGATCGAACCACAAACCCTGGGGTTAATGGATGACCGAGATACCTTCTGAGCCACAGCTGCTCCATATATGGTGATATATATATATATATATATATATATATATTAGGAATTAGGATGTCACTTACATATATATGTATGTGACTTCCTAATTCTTTAAAATAGATCACCTAAATATGATGGGATCCCATGATGGGATTACTGCGCTCAAATTTCACATCAGTGCTGCTGAAAAGTAGCTTGCTGTTCTGCACTGTAGTAATTGTGGTCAGTGTAACATCATCAATGTGTAGGAGACTAGCTTCTCTTCCTCCCACTGTGTCTTCAAAGCAACTTTGTAGAAGTTTCCAAATACTCTTCTAACATCTAACCCTGGCCTTGACTTCTGTCACGCCTTTGATTAGCAGGAAGACCCTCTCTTTGGAGCTGTTTATAAAAAGCAAATGTACATGCCACATAGGGTAATGGTAGCCTTACAGAATAGAGTGAACTGTTTGTTACTTAAAAAAACCCTCAATTATAGGCAAAGGCCTTGCTTTCGGGGGCCTGGTGGTGGTGCCGGGACTAGGGCGGATAGCAGGGTGGAGTTTTTGTTCGGTCTTTCTTTCTCACTCCCCTTGTGCCACCCGCAAGCATGGCCAGCACATGCCAGAGATCTCCTTGGCAGGGATGAGCAGGAAACTGCAACATATATCGGCAAAAAAGGATAACTCCTTTCCTCGCAGTGTACCGGTGAACACCTCCACCAAATCTGCTCCCCTCGTGAGATCAAATCAAAGTCAGCTCTGCATTTCAGAGGAGCATGCCTTAAAATTGTAGCTGGACCAAAAATGTCTCTCCTGGAAACCGGGGAGCATATCATGTTGCCCTTAACAGTTCAGCTCTTGTGTTACATGCATGGGAGCGTCTGCTGGACAAACGCTCCTGTACAAGCTTAACTTAGCATGCACGCTTTCACACGTTTCATTGTGCAATATCCCATTCTGCTCCAGACATTCAGGAAAAATAAAAAACTAGACTCTTCTATGAATGCAGGCAAACTGCAGAAACATTGTCCTATCTACTAATTCAGATCACTGTGCCAGCAGAGTGTGAAATGAAACATGTTCCCGCTCTCACTCACCTCAGATATTCCGATGGGGAGATCCTGACCATTCCCAGGTATCGCTGGGCTTCTCCTGAACGCTGCAGCCCCAGGTTGATGTGTGTGTGTTCAGTGGCTGCTGTGCTGCTCCTGTGGCATGTTGACACTGCCCTGCCTCCTGTCTCTGCCTCGGGGCTGCACTTCTGTCGACTGGGATGTCTGCCGGACAGCTGTTTTGGAATTGCACTCCAGCTCCTATTCCTTTCTGAAGCAAGTCAAGTCTCCTCCTACACCTCCCCCCCCTTCTTCTTCCTCTTCCTCTCTCTCTCTCTCTCCCTTTCGCTCTCTGCTAGTGTCTCTCTCTCTGCGTTCCCGCTCCCTTCTCTCTCTCTAGCAGCACCTGTGCATGTCTGTCCTCTCTCCTACCCAGAGCTTGGATTTTTTAAGGAGCTCTGTGGTGTTTGAGGATCCTCCTTGCTTCCTGTGCCTTGGTGATGAGTGATCACAAGCTCCGGTCTTTGCGCAGTGTGGAGAAAGGCACATGCCTCATGGGATGTGTGGCTGTCTCCTGCCTATAACAGTCCTGCATGATATGTATGCTGAGTATGTGTTCGCTCTTCCCCTCTTCTTCTTCTTCCTGCCTCACCCTGTCTGACTTTGCGGCTGCTCACATCTGATAAGAGCTTTTCTGAAAAGGCAGCCGGCAAACACTTCATTGCAGTCTCCCTGTCTCTATCTATGTCCTCTATCCTTATCTGTCTATCACACATGCACACCCATACCGTCCCATTATTTTCCCAAACTACAAAATCACTTCATGTTCTATCCAGTTCTATTCATCTTGTGCGTAATGCTTTATTGTCCAAAGCTACAACAGGCTGAGGCGACACTGTTTGGATGGACTAATTGCTGCAGAGCACTGCAGCACTGCAGCACATGGAGCGGACATTTACAAATAGGCTAATGGACAGCACATGGAACTGCAGCACAAATAGAGTTCCTCAATGCGTATGTTTGTTTGTATATAACATTCGACATTGTGCGTTAAGGTTCCAACCTGATGTCCTCAAGTCAACGACGTGGCAAACCTTGCCTGTGCATGCCATCACCTTGGTAACCGGTGCAGCTCAGAGGTGATGTCTGACTTTGCTGTGTAGTTTCCACCCAAAGAAGCTGAGGAAAGCAGAGGAGAGGTGTGTGTTTCTGCTTGTGCAGTGTATTACAAAAGGGCAAAACAGATAAATGTGGGGGGAGGGGTGCTTGTATTTCAATCAATGTGTGTGTGTGTGTGTGTGTGTGTGTGTGTGCGTGTGCCTGCGATTAAGAAAAGGGGTGAATGCATGTCCTCATAAGCCACAGTAGTGCCAATAACAACAATCCTGCCTTGTCCAGCATATAAAGCATCCTTCTGCAAACACCACAGATTCTCACTTCCTGGTAAATCTGAGTAATCTGCTTTCTCCCCACTGCTGTGTTTCATATGATGGATGCGCCACTGTAATAACTAGGCATATTTAATGCTTTGCAAAGTCTTACACTGAAATGAATCTGGGGGCGGCATGTGTTTGTGGACAGCTTACGTTGCTGAGACACGCTCTATTTAACGTGCACAGGCGTTATTTAGCACCAGTTAAACAGCAGTTGTGAATGAAGCCCATTTTAGCAAGGTCTTGTCATGTCGCCTTGGGGTGATGTCATCGCGGCGTCCATGTGGCCGGCACATGATCTGTAAGTAGAACACACAATACTGTCTTCTCATTTAGGAAGACCATTAAACCGTGGAAACTCCAGAGCTACTGCTCAGAAAGGAATCTCTGTGCAGTTCTCCCCAAAAGATCAATTGCTCAGTAGTAGAGAAATTCAGTCAGTGATAACTGCAGTAAATGTGGCACCACTTCCTAATGAGTCATATTGGACATAAATAGTTTATAAGTTGAACATCATTTTCTTAATAAATGGTTAATCAATCATTTAATTTACTTATTGAAAAAGGGCAATGCACATTTATCAGCATGTCTGTAAGTGTTTCCAACTGCAGTCCTTTGGCAAAATGTTCTAAAACCAATCGCCCTTTTTTCACAGCAGACATTTCGACTGGTCATAGTTAAAGCACAAGCATTACTAATAACATTAATGACCCAATAAGCCATGACAGTGTGACAGTGTGACAGTGAGCCAGCATGCACAATATACCAAGATCCTAAAACTGAAGCAGCTAAATGGAATTCAGCCGTCATTAATTTGACTATTTACACCTCTTACGTCAAAATGTCTTCTATTAAAAAGGCTCACTTAAAAACAAGTTCAGAAGCACAAACATAGGATAGTAAGACACACGAGTGACAGCAGCAACAAAACCAGCAATAGTGTAACAATAACATCCACTATTCACTCAAACAAACGAGCTGAACTGTTAACTACATTTTGTGCATATGAGCCATGCAGAGCAGCGTTAAACAAGAAGACACACAATACAGCCTTAACGACCATCATATTAATCTTAATGAAATATTCACATGTTAGAACCTTAGTAAATTGTTTGCTTTTTAGATCAGTTAAGTCACTACCAAAGGAGAAATAAGGGTTGCCAAGTTGTGAAAAATGATTTAGTCTTGACCAAAATCCATTGACGAAAACTTTACAACCTGAGACCCTTGATTATCATTATTGTCTAATTATAACTACACACCTGATGACGTTACATTATCAGCTCTGATGGTTTTTCAGTTTCCTTGGTGATGTGTTTTCCCCCCTTAACTATTCTCAGATATTCGTCACCAAACTCGACACAGCAGCATAAACTTACACTGTATGGTGTTTTCTGTTGAATACACAGTGTTTGCCAGGAATATGCTTGTCATCTTATTTTTGTTTTTCCATCACGTGTTGTGTTTTGGGTTGTGTTATGGGAGGAATTAGACTGATTTATTTATTTTTTATTCCAGTTCAAGACTAATTTGCCTCGGTCTGCTTTGGCCCAAGCCTTTGCCGATACACAAGGAGAACTTTCTAAGTGAGGTTTCTCTGCAGTCTGAGGTGTCCTGTCTAAACTGTTCCACTGAGGTTACTTTTCTCCATCTGACACACCATGTGCTGATCTCAGGTCAGGTAAACAAGCCTGTCCTTGTCTACTGACGTAAATCTACTGAGAAAAACAGGATTTAAAGACACTTGCTCTACTCACCACTTTCTTGCCCGTTGCAACTCATGAGGTGTACCAACCACACTCAACACAGCAAGTGTGGTTGACGACTTTTTCCTGTCTCACAGATTTAGCGTTAATTTCATGTTATCACCTCACTCATCTGACAGCCAACTCCACCCATCCTCCTCCAGCTGCTGCGACACATGTGTTCACACCCATTATGGAGCAAGCTACATCATTATCACTCGCTGCCATCTGAGGTAGGCCAAGTGAGTGGGACTATAAAACACCAACACAAAGCACTACTATAGATTGTCTTTTGAAAAGGTTGCTGCTTCTACATCTGGCTTTCAGTGCAGTTATCTGATGATAGTGTGATGGAAGTCTGCACAGTCTTTATATACTGTAATCCATTGAGCATTTGACCAATGTAGAGAGACAGGGAGGATATAGAAAAAATATTGTGTGGAGTAATGTCATGTATGACATCTGACCGTTGAAAAGGTTAGTGTAACTGATCCCAAAGGGAACATCACTAAAATAATAAAGATATGTAGCTATAACAAAAACATCCCTCCCCTCGACTCTGGAGGGGGTTTCAATGGCACATTTGTCACAGCTTTCAATAACATTGTAGTGGACAAAACAGTTGAAGAGTTGACGCAGTATGTTGACAGCCTCGTCTGCAACGGCCCCATTTACATTCTTATCTCTCAGGGTTACACTATTTCACTGTAGGTCCCCCTCTGCAAATTTATTTTCACCCTGATAGTACACTGGCCAGTGTTCTGAGTGCAGGTGATGTGCTGTCGAGCGGAGGCAAGGAGGGGATTGTGGGTAGTCTAAACACAGTCTTTCTCTGTGGCTGGATCCCAAAATGTGCGGTGTGTTTGTGTGTGTGTACACACGTGGGCGATGCACCATCCTGAATTACAGCAGACCACACACACCAGAGTTAGCACGTCGGCTTTTGTGCCTGTTTTGGCAACTGAGCAAACTTGGCAGGTGAAAGGTAGCAAGGAGTGCACAAGGTCATGATTCATAATGCTGGTATTAGCAAAGCAACTGACAGTGCAGTTATTGTGTTAAAGCACTTTGACAGTTGTATTAATTGTGCATGCCATGCGTGTGTGCAACCTTTTTAAAAAAGATACTTTAAAACTTTTAAAGGAAAAAAATCCAGCAAACACTTAATAATAATATGTTATTAACAATAATAAAATTAGCTGCGTTTTATTTGTGAATGGCCAAATGTGGATGGCATGAGCTCACATTAAGATACTGAAGTTGTATATGCAGCAACAAAATCTATCTGAAATATACATGTGAAGCTTTGGTTTCAGTTCCTGATAAATCAAAGAGAAAGAGCTTCTTTCTTGAGGTTTTGCCAATTTAAAGCTGCCCGAATTATTTTTTTAGATTAAAAGCAAGTCTAATGGCTATGTGTAATGTGAATGGGGTTGCTCATTGTGACAAACAGAATTATTACTGGACTTTGCCATCCAATCTCAGCACTAGAAAGCTTTAGCGTCTTTCAGCTCATTGTTTTGGTTTTACAACTTTAATGTTTAGTTAAGTCTCACCGCTTTCATCAAGCCCGTTTCGTTTTAATAAACATGTTCTGATAAACCACTGTGCATTACCTACACTGAAAAATCTAGTGACTGGTAAACAAAGATCTTTAGCTAGAGAGCCACATATCTTCCCCAGGAGTTGGTGAAGACCAAAACATAGCTAAAAGGAGAGTGAATATTGGACTCAGGAGGCCAGGAACATGACTGCTAATGTTGCTAACACATTCGCCATAACATCTATAAAAGTTGTTGTGTGTCACTGGCCCTTAGTGGCAGAGAAACCAAACAAGGCAGAGATACCAAACGTACCACTTTACAATGGACGGCCTCAAATGACCAGAATGCAGTGCAGCCACAGATATGCACCAGTTGGAGTAATGCGCTGACTCTTACATTTTGTTAATGGGAAACACTTGCCAACAGTCACTCATAAATGTTATAGCTTGCTATCATTACTGCTCTACACTGACGTGACATCCATGTATAAACCACAAATGATTGCAGCATGGCATGTTCTCTGAAAGATTGGAACAGGACAAAGTGGAATTCAACTTAAAGTAACCTAATGTAACACTTAATTAACACTCCATCACAAAATAACCCCTTGAATGCATTAAACATCTCAGGTTGATGATAGTGTAAGAGTATCTGAGAGGGCTATTTCCTTAACCTTGAAGAGACAATCTCTCTTCTACAGTAGACTCTCTGACCACATCCACTCTAGTGTGTCGATGTCTGGCTCACATCCTTGGAAACACAGCAAGTGATACATCACTTGGAAAGGAGTGACTCTTCCTACTGGAATTCCAGTAGCTGTGCCACAGGCCACCACTCTTGCAATCAGTGTGTGGTTGTCCATTTCCACCAGCCTAGATCCTGCTCCATCCACAACCAAAACGCTATTATGTCCATTAAATTGGCAGGCTGCCCTCGCCCCTATCGTGAGGGGTGAGCAGAGTAGGATACCAGCTAGAGTCAAGCTGAGGTCAACTGGAGGCCTGAACCTGAACTGTGTTCACATCATTGGCTGGGAGGAGGATATTAGCACTAACACCGGTCATGGATGAGACATCCAAGTTGTGCTGGTGGAGGTTGGTGGTTAAGCTTGAGGGACACAATTTACTGTAAATACATGTCTTTGATTTATTCTTTGGCTCCAGACAGACTCTGTTCCTCATTAGAAACATGTTACAGGATCTGAGAACATGCTCCACCATGTTGCAATTTGGAGAATGTACACAGAAGTGGTTATATAATGCGTTTTCATGAAAAGGAGATAATGTGAGTAAAATGATGTTTGTATGCAATTATCGAGCAATGAGCCAGACTGTTAGGTTTTCAGTGGTGTATCTTATGGGTCACATGGGGAAGAGGAAAAATATTCAGCATTCCTTGTGAGATACAAGTGAGATACTGAATGCTGCCCATTTCCATTTTTGAAGCTGACTATATTACATGGTCATTGCATGTGTTGTTGCATTACCGCCAATCTGATCGAATGATTACTTCCTGTTTTTCTCCACGTCCTCTGGGAATCCCTGTGCCACTGCAGTTTGGTTTACGGCAGTCTTATCTGTTTGGTCAGAAAATAACATTCCAAGGCAAAAGAAAAATGTTTCTGTTTGTAGCTGACACTTGAAATGTTGCTATACGGCCACTAAAAAATGACACATTGCTGCTTCTGAAACATCAGCAGAAGAGTCCTACATCGTTGACAGAAAGTTATGCTTTTGATTTAATTTAAGTGATCTGATAATGCCAATAATAATACTGAGAATTTATGATCTCTGGAAGAGTTTTGCAGAACTGTACATTATCAGAGTGAGTGTGTGTTGGCTGTCTTTCATCAGCTTTAAATAGAAGTATATGTAGTTGTATTTCCAGCGACATCTGGTGAGATTATCTCCAAAAGCTCAGTTCATTAGAAGCGTTGGAGGTTTCCAGCTGCCAACTTAAAAACACTTTGATTAAGTTGATTGCATTCATACTTCTCATAAAATTGCTTAATTGTGTAATTTGAAACAAGAAACACATTCTTGAGGATTTCTCGGCCATTGTTGCTCATTTTAGTGGCAGCTCTATGTATGGCACGAATCCCACAGTAAAGCATATGATTGGTTCCAAAACAGTTCTGAGCACGGAAATGGCAGAGAGGCACGGGACGATCTGAGCCAGGATTTATAAAGATACCCAGACACCAGCAGCTGCTCTTTTTATCAACAGTTTTCATTTGAGAATTTCATTCTTTTAAACTGTAAGCGTAAGTCTGCGTGCAACTCCTATCTCTCCTAAATGGAGGCAATTAATCTCTGTCTTTTGCTTTTCTTCTTTTCCAGGAGATGTTGGATTAAGCCTTCTGACAGTCGACAATGTACCTACGTCATGGCCAATACTATAAGCGTTCAGTAACAAAATTACACCTAACTCAAGTGCCACCACTTTTTAACAATATTCTTTATTGACATTTACATTTTGGGGAGATGCTAGACTGCATTCAGTTTAAAGGTGTTGAATGACATTTGCTTGATTAATGGATGTCTATGGGATCAGTAGCAGCAGGGTGGTGGTGGGGCTGAAAGAACAAGCAGCAATACCGATTTTTGCTGGACTTTCAATATATATATATATATATATATATATATATATATACAGTATACACACCGACCATCCATAACAATATGACCACCTGCCTAATATTGTGTAGGTCCCTCTTTTGCTGCCAAAACAGTTTTGACCTGTTGAGGCATGGACTCCACTAGACCTGTGAAGGTGTGCTGTGGTATCTGGCATCAAGACTTTAGCTCTGTGTGTTCTGACACCTTTCTATCAAAACCAGCATTAACTTTTTCAGCAATTGGAGCTACAGTAGCTCTTCTGTTGGATTGGACCACACGGGCCAGCCTTCACTCCCCACGCGCATTAATGAGCCTTGGCCGCCCATGACCCTGTCGCCGGTTCACCGGTTTTCCTTCCTTGGACCACTTTTGGTAGGTACTGACCACTGCAGACCGGGAACACCCCACAAGACCTGCAGTGTTGAGATGCTCTGACCCAGTTGTCTAGCCACCACAATCCGGCCCTTGTCAAAGTTGATCATATCCTTGCCCATTTTTCATGCTCCAACAAATCAACTTGGAGGACAAAATGTTCACTTCCTGCCTAATTTATCCCCCCCACTGACAGGTGCCATTGTAACAAGATAATCAGTGTTCTTCACTTCACCTTTCAGTGTGTTTGTATGTGTATGTGTATATACTGTATTTATATGTGTGTGTGCTCTCTCTCTATATATGTGTATATATATGTGTATATATATATATATATATATATATATATATATATACAAACACACACACACATATATATATAAATATATATATATCCATCTCAATTATTTTTGGGGTTGCTTCAAAGGAAGCAATATCCTAAATACCGGAGTGCATTGTTTTCCTCTTCACATTTTCTGAATTTATTTATATTCTGCTGGCCGGATGGGAAGCTTTGGCGGGCTGGATGTGGCCCGGGGCCCACCAGTTGACAATCCCTGCTCTAGTGTGTGTCTAAGGCAGAGGGAGCGGCTGCGGGGGCTAGACAAATACCAGGGATACCTCAGGCTTTATTGTATTCAGAGCCAGTGAGTGCAGAAGTACTGAGACACTGAGCCTGTGCGGTGGAACTGAGCGCAGGCTAAAGACCAAGACACAGAGAGAGCCGCAAAAGAGCTGATCACATGAAAGGAAGGCCATTTGATAGCTTGGACAGAAACCATGTGTGGTGTCAACACAGAGACTGTCAAAGAGGACGCTGATTGGAAGCCGAGCTGATAATTAACTGACAAATGCATCTTTCAAAGCTCTTTCCAGTTAACAAATTAATGGTTGCAGAATCATTCAACTGAGGTTATGATCTAATGTTGCCTGTAAGCATTCAATATTCTGGATTAAAGGTCTAGTTAATGAAAGTCCAGGGAGGTTCTGAACCCTTAAAGCCAAAAGAACACTTACATACAACATAATGCCATGGCTGGTAGTAATGAAATCAAATTTCTTATGTTGGGGTAATTTAGCAACATAGTTTTGTATTTGCACTTTTTGCCATTATTCTTCATGTGTTGGTCAAAGCATTTCATTTTATCAGCTACAAATTATATTGAGCTGAAAAGCTGCCAACCATAATGTGTTGTATACTGATTTATTAATGTTCTGTGTGTTTCAAGTCAAAATGTTCTACTCTAAACTCACATGTAATAAACTTCAGCCACACTATCAAAGTGCCGCTGTGCCTCAGAACAGTCTCATGGAGCCTCTAGCATGGCTGTAGACTGTTAGTCTTGTTAAAACACTTATTAATGTCTCCTCCTGAAGTTGTACTTCTGTTTGAATATGCTTTTTTTTGTTCCTCTTTCCCCCGGTGAGCATTCCACCGGCTAAAACAACGCATAAATCACTGTAAACCATAATGGTAGCATATAACACTTTCAGCAAGAACGCCTTAAACATCAGTTAAGCTGAAGGGTATGGAGGAGTAAATGTTTCAGAACTGTTACGGGGCTATTAAGATTGGACTGAAATGATAGAGGCCTACAGTTTGGCTCAAATACTGTGGCTTATCTGTAAGGTATTAGATTCACTTTATTGGTTGCAGTGATCATTTAGGAAGAAATATGTTTGGATGATGTGCTGTGTGAAATGCATAGGCACGTGCTTGGGATGTTTTTGTAAAAGCAGTTGATTTGTATGAAAGACATAACTCCTTAACAACGAGGTTGATGTGTCACGGAGAGCTGATCAGGTTCATCTCCAGACATGTCTTCTGTCTCCCCATCAACACTGACGCTGACTTTTTATCCATTATATTTTTCTACAGAATAACTGATTTTAATATAATCAGGCCAGACAGAAACACTTAGTCTTGCACGATAACATCTGCTACTATTACTGGGCCAAAACTCATCTTCCATGCCATGATTAGGAGGCATTTTTCAACTTCTTTTGTTTTTTTTTACTGCAGTACAGTGTAATGCAACCCCCCTAACATTACCAGTCAGCAGGGTCATAGAAAGAGTGCATGCTGTAAAATGGTGCGACTGATCAACCCATCAGCTTTCCTCTGTGGCAAAATGAGCAGCCATATATTTGAGCCATCTCAATTTACTGCGCAGTAAACTATCCCAACCTCTCTGCCCATGGTAGCTGCCGAGTCATACAGAGGCTGAAGACAGTGAAACACACCAGCAGATCAAAGGGCGATCTACACCTCCCCCATGTGGTATGTATTTGACATGGGGTGGGGGCTCGGCGCTGATCTCCTCCGCTGTCCCAGACTCGAGACTGAATCATGTGGGCAGACGCATCCGACCTGCCCCATCTGGGCCTGCTTATCGCTTACTTTCTGTAGCCAAGGCTAGCCGTCACTCAGAGCCTTCAGCCGCTGATACAGACAGAAATGTCTGAGCTGAGATGTGAAGACGAGACTGGGGTGCATTATGGGGAGATGGATGGCGAGGGGATTTCTCTACATTTCTCAGATGAAGTGTGTTTGGTTTGACAGTGTTGGCAATTTAGGTCACTAAACCATAAGAGTGGGGCCTCTACAGTATGTCATGTATGTAATGTACGGTAGAGAAATACAGTAGGTCTTAGCTGGCATGTTTCCAGGCCACTAAAGTGCCGTAAGTGTGAGTGTGGGAGAGAAACAGGGAGATTGAAGGAGTAAGAGTATTTGAGTGGGAGATATGGTAGCGGATGAAGTTTTATACAGTGTTCGGTGGACACATTCTTCTACAGTGAGTGTCTGTGTGTTTGTGCTTCACCAGGTGCCTCCGGACAAACAGGCAATATTTCACACGTTTGGTCCTTTGTGTTGCTGCACACAACACTGCACATTTAAGTCAGCAAAGAACGCTGGAGGCTAACAAATGTTAACTTAAGGCCTCCCTGAAACAATACCGCTGAAGAATTCCCCGTCATTACATTGTTTTGAATTTATATTTCCCAGAGGCGCAGTTCGACGACACATACGGATACCAAACAAGAAGAAATGTTTCACATTTTGCTCAGATTATACTGCCCTGCCTCGAGGTAGCTAAACATTCACTAGCTTTTGAATTAGACTCAATCAGCTCCACGTTATTGTGTGATCAGCAAGAGTAACGCCCCAGGAATGTCGGTGTTATAGTTAAAAGTGCATTTCTCTCTGATGACTGGTGCTGTGATTAACAACTCCACGGGGTGTGTTTATCCTTTTTTTCCCGTACTGCTAGCATTTTTTTAAAAATCCAGAAATAGCATCATGCATTTAACTCATTGCGTATCTTATTTCCTCCATTTACATTTAAGCATTCCCTTCTCCAGAGCAGTTTACGACGAGGGAAAAAAGATATTCTTGTGTCACCAGTATTATATTACAGCCAACTGGCCAAAAATAAGACGTGCAGGGTTCAAAACGGACATCATGTGGAATAAAAACAGACATCATGCGAAATATAGAAGGCATATACATTTACCTAAATGTTATTTAGCTCGTGATAAATTGTAGAACAAGAATAGTGGGAATAAAGGAGTAGAATATTATACTTCATACATACTATATACTACATATAATATAATATAATACTTTATTATATTGAAATTTTATATTTGGTGGAATGTGATCAGGTGGAAATTAGCTGAGAGGTCAAAGTGAATGTAGCTATTTTCCCTCTCAATCTCAAATTCCTTCCCACCTTTCATCTTCCTTTACGCTTCCACCGCATTTACGAATATTTTATTCTAACTTCATTCTACGGTATTTTATTTTAACTCTTAAAGGCAGCTGTGTGTGAAAAAGAGAGAGAAAGAGGGAGAGAAAACTGAAAAAGAGGAAGAGAAGAGGACAGAAATAGTTGAGGGTGTGTAGGCCCGGCTCTGACCACCGGCATGCATGAGGCAGCCTCCATTCCACAGGCCAGCGGATGGTTTAGAGACACTACAGAGCACAGAGCTCAGCAGCCCACATGCAAGTCGGCTGGCCTTCCCCACCCTTGGCTATTCTGGGCCTCTCTGCCACTGTGGTGGCTTTCACTCAGCAACCACACAAATAAAGCCTGAGAGAGAAAAACATGAGAAATTGAAGCTTCGGGCGATGGAGGGGAGGAGATGCATTGTTTACTGTTTGTCTTGTTTTTTTCTTATGCCTTGCCATCATATCATCACCCAAACAAAGGCATACGGCTGCAGTTTACAATATGTCGGCCAGGGCGTCACCCGCACTCGTGTTTAAAGATAAAACCTGGTTGAATATGACTTGGGTCTTATTTTTATCAGTTATGATGTGTCCAATGGGGCATGAAACATGAGCGGTCTGACAATCAGACAGGTTGTAAAGCGTTTGGCCAGATTGCTGTATCTAACTCACTTCATTTAGCAATAAAATCAAGTGATCGTACTTTTAATTTTGATACTAACCCCAATATTGCACAGGAAATCTGTGTGTATGTCCAAAGTAAGGTAGATCAAAGTTGAACCAGAAGGTCAGTCGTTAAACTGTGATCGATGTTAACAATGGACAGTTTGAAATATAATCTCTGTTTGTAAATCACACAATTTTAGCATGTTAACACGACCAAATTCTATATGCCTTTTAAGGTAGTCTAAACACGAAATATCATATGAAGGACCATTGAAATTTAGTGGCCCAGGACAAACCTTCATATGATGGCCCTGGACAGACTTGTAAATTAATCCTGGGAAAATATTTCTAGCTACATAGGTAAACGTTTATTTAGGGCAAATTCCACATCCATGGGCCAGTTCATTATATTTATGGTAATTATTTTCATTCTCTGACTCAACCTACAACCATTAGGCTAACTTATGTAGGTTTGCACAGAACTAATGTCAACATGGCCACTGGTTATTAAACTTAACGGAAATTGGTGACAATTACAGGTATTGTGGAGAGCACTACTTGCCCCCACAGCTCTCTATGGGATGTGAACATAAATGTTAGCTGTTTTCTGTAAAGGCGCTAGCTAGAAAACAACACTAGCAACCAACCAGGTATGGTACATTTAGTTAATAATAGCCAGCTAAACTAGATTTTGCTGGTCCATTTGATGCAAATGTCTTATGATATTAAAGAAAGCTTGCCCTCTGTTCCCCACTGCATATGCGTGTGAGCAAGAAGGCGCGCTTTAGTATTTTTCCGGCCTTTTTAATCCAGTCGCAAAACTGACATGACAACCACGTGATTGGTCAGTTGCAATGATCATCCTGGAGCAAGTAGTAGGAACAACACCGACACGCCAATATCAGATTGTGCATGTATATAGTGTTACAACAAGATTTAGCTAAGAGAATAATGTTTTATACTTGCAACGTCATGTGCAGTAATGTCTGAGATGTTCCACACAACAGTGAACGGATTTATTCTGTTGAGCAGTCATGAAGTTTTTATATATAGCCGTTGCTGAACCAGGATGTAACTCTCATAACTACACTCCCATGTGTTCTTCTACAAACTTTTACTGTCTCACGTTTTAGAAATAACACAAAGGTTTCCTCTTTTCCCCTGTAAGGCCTCACTGGCTGCAGACAATACAGGTCTGTGCTAGAGGCTGCAGCAGTTCATTGTGTCATGGACGATAAACCATCTTTTCAACCTCCGACTGAACCTTCTGTTACTTGGTGACACAAGCCCTCTGCAGTTTGCCTCATGATAATGACTTCACCTTCGCCTGTTCTGCTCTGCTTACAGTCAATTCCACAATAAATGACCTTCTGAACTGCACATGCATTTCCCATCAGGATGGAAACATATTTTACAACTGACTGATGATAGACAGCATTAATAGTAGCGATGAATTCTGTGACATCTTATGGCATTTGCGAAAAGCGATAGCCATACACACTGTTACTGGTATTTCTCTTACTAGTGAATTCACATTTAGATGCTCTACGCTTAACGTTACCCCTTTGAGAAATCATTAAACACTGATCCAAAGAAAATGAAGAAACAAATTAACTTGCTATTTGAAGCTGATGGATGTTCTACAGCAGTGTCTCCTGGGGCTACAAACACTGAAGTACTTGTTTCTCTCTTGCTGCGATTAATTTCATGCATCATCTTGGTTATAAGGTGCAACAGCAACAGGTTTTGAGAACAACTAGACAAAGGCTTTTTAACAGGCATGGCTCTATGGATGGCAATGTTGGTCTTTCGGTCAGCCGACATTTCGTCCCAGACTGAAATATTGGATGGATTGAAGAATCTTTTGTACAGACATTCATAGTTCACAGACAGTAAATACTAATGCCTCTGACTTTTCCTCTACCACTATTTTTATGTCAGAACGTCTGGAAAACTAATGTCATTCCTCAACTGTATTTTGTGTTTAGTGCATGTCAGTGTTAGCATGTTAGCATGATGATGTTAGCATTTAGCTCAGGTACAGCCTCATAGAGTTGCTAGCATGGCTCTTACTCTTGTTTTGCTGACATCTGAGACTGCCCTATTTAAATGGTGAAACTCTGTGTTAAGTTTCCCCCTTCTGATTTGTGGTAATATATTTGACGTTTTTATGTCAGACTTTGCATAGACAAGTTTGGCATTGGGCAATATCTAATCATCATGTTCTGGTTTACCTGAGGAGAGCAGACGTAATGTAACTACCCAGACAGACATGACTCAGGCCTTCCTCACCTTGACATACACAGATGCAGATTGGGTAATGTGTCTGGGGCTGTCGACATAAAGCACAAGCTGTGTTTAAGAGCAGATTATCTTGATTTTTGGCTTATTCCACACGTGAAAACACAAAGAGCTGTTGTGTGTCGGTCAATGCAGACAGGTGATGAAACTCATTTGGTCTATCGCACAATACAGAATATGCTGAGGATGGCACTGAGCAGCATCTCTGCTTGTAACATGTCCCGTATCCTGTTAGAAGCCCTACCTGAAGTCCTCATCCACATCTCATACCCTCAGGAGGATCACAATACTAATTCTTTAGGTGCCACCTGCTGGCCATGCTCTGCCTGCAACTTAAAAGTGGCTATTTCATCATATAGGATCAGTGACTCATGCTACCTCAATGTTGAAGACTTTTAATGAGAGGCATCATTAAGGACACGTGTATTCACTATTCACAGAATTTTGTTCAAACTGAATTTTGAGGGTAAAGCTTGTATATCTCTTAGAATAGATTAAGTGTTTTAAGTTTGTGTGTTTACTCAGTAGAGGGAAAGGACCGGGAGCGTTGATCAGAGTTCAAGGCCAGGAATGTTTTGGTGTAATTTTTGAATGTTTTGTTATTGAACCATGTGTTCTTACCAACTATTCCATCTTTTAGGAAACCCCACCAAAACTTTCATTTTTATTGTGAGGGGCAGGGTTCACTCCAAAAAAAACCTACCACTTTTGATGGTGATGTGTGAAGAAAGTGCTGTTGGAGGAATGCTCAATGTCTGATGGCATGACTGATTGTGTCCAATGCACACAAAAGGGAACTTTCATGTCTCATGATTTTCTCAGATTGTGTGCTTATTATGTTTTATTTTCCTTTTTTCATAGTGTATATGCACAGTATACAGTATGTGCATTTGATTATGTATATACTGCCCAAACATGCATTAATTATAAAGTTGAAGCTGATAACTCATTAAAGGAAATATATAATTATTTTATTATTTACAAAGTCTTCAACGTCAATGTCAGGAAAATTACAGCAAAGCAAATCTCGTCACTATAAACTTGAAATAAAAGAACATATGGATTATGCACTTGCACACGCATATCTGTACAGTGTGGGCTTTGAGAAGTCAGTGATGTCAAATTCATAATTAATAGAGGCCTTAAAACAACAACAACCGGACAAACATAATGAATTGGACATGTGGCAGAAGCATCCAGGTCACTTACTGTAAGTGATGGAACTAGCTAAGGACACTGACTTTATAGGCACATCCTGGTACTGATACAGCAAGTAATTTAATAATACTTGCCACTAAGGCACCATGTCCTTAGTGGCAAGTAATCCAACATCTCATTATCTATGCATACAAATATAGATAGACAGTTTAAAGAAGAAAATGTTTAATGTCTGAGCTGCAAACGTTAGCATGTTATGATATTACTAAGTGTAGGACTAATAATAATGTAATAATACGGGTCTTGTAACCCATATCCTGAAACAACCACCCTGTTTCAGGATATCTTCCTTTTTGTCTGCCACACTGCACCCTGTGCAGTGACTGACAGACAGAGGAAACAGGATTTTAATAAGGTAGGTGCGGTGGATGTGTGTGTGTGTGTGTGTGCGTGTGTGTTTTACAGAGAGAGAGCACATTGTCTACATTCTAATGAGCTGCATATTCTCACAGTCCACTTCTTGTTTAGCCTCTTTTTCTATGGAGACAGTATTCCTAGGTGTAGCAACGATACTAAACAGTGGAAACTTGACTTGTCTCAAGATAAGAATAAATGAAAAATGAAAAACACACCATCTGTGGTGATACTTGAGCTGCTGCAGAGGTGCACTGAGGGGAGAAAATGTGAATGTGGATGAATGCAATGCCAACTTAGAATTGTTACAAGGCGCTCAACAAAGCCAACCTGGAGCTAACCTGCTCAGGGTCATTCAAACCTGGATTAAACCATACAGATGACTGGACATCTATACTCTAGTCTTTTTCATGCTAAATGTAATTTGTAATAATACACAACGCCTCTCTTTTGTGAAAAACTACTATGTACTAATAATACATGTCAAGTGAGCTCTGGTCATCTGGACAAATTGTATGATGAGATCTGTTCTCTATAGAGCTTCTTGTGCCTGGTATACTCCCTACCTACTTAAGACAGATAAAAACTAGTTGCGTTAAGTTATTGCTGTTTTGGAACCTTTTTGTTTTTATTATTTTTCTAGATTGAAAATGCTTTTGTTCTAGTTTTCATAGTCTATCTTTTTATATGTAGAGTAATTTCACCTATTTTTTCATCTTTACTTTTGTCTTGTTTTGCCTTTTCTTGTCTTATTGGTACTATAAAATTTTAAACAGTTAAATGTTTTTGTGTGGTCATCAGGGAGACTAGCAACCACTTTGTGGAAGGGAATGGGGATCCAAATAAAGACTTAATTGTGATTTAAATCACAGATTTGATAATGAAGACTGCGACTGCTCATGGACAAGAGCCAATCCCGTCCTAATGGTAGAACTTTGGTTCCCAGCTGCACATGGCCAGAGGGAAAATGTCTATTGAAACTAAAGCTGAATAGACCTTTTTCATGGCAGACATTTTGACTTGTCACTCACAGTTGTAGCTAATATCATTATTAATTGCTGTACTCCATTCCAAAAATGGCTGGAAGTGACCCATCATTTATGTTATTGGTTCCACATGGGAATTCAAAAAGGACAATGAATCTGATTCATGATTTGGCAATTTGGCAAAAAATAAGATTGCTCACAACAACAACATACAGGAAACGAAGCATGCTGTTCATGCCTTTTAATATTGTTTCAGGCAAATTCTATTTGGCTCCTTTTATTACAGAGTTCCAAGTATTGTTACCAGTTGCTAAAAACACGTCGGTGGTGGGAAATGTTTTTGAGCTTCCAAGCTGGCATGGCAGAAATGTTTTGGGATCCACTATGGTAGACTGTAGTGTATCAAACTGGGATCACTTTGTAAAAAATATTCATAAACTCCTTCTTATGACAATGAAAAGAACTGATATAGGTTTCAGTTTGGTCAGACGTTGGTAGCGCTGCTTGAGCTCCACGGTGTAGAGTTGAAGCCTGAAAGACTAGTCTGGGACCAGGAGATAAGACCAAGTTAACCTGCTAGACATGTTAAGTTTCAGGGGATTAGTTACCATTCAAGCAACAGGCACAGAAAGAGGGCAATTTCTGTGAAACTAGCATTTCCTGAATTTTTGTTCATCAGTTTAACCTTCTCCTTTCTGGTGGGATACTAAACATTTTGCACTGTAGCCAGACTTTAACACATAAATAAACCATTTTGAACTATTAATCACCATTTTGAAGGGTCAAGGCAGTGAATCATCACTGCAGTGCCAGAAACTCAACTGCAATTTTAAGGTGATTACACAATCCAGAGTTACAAATGGAGTCAAGACTTTTCAATTAAATCTGTTGCTGTCAAGGGCTTTTCACAGTTTTATGTTGATTTTTGTTATAGTTTTCGTGTCTCTTGGGAGGCCTACCGATAAGAACACTGAGACAGACATCAGTAAAGCAAGTTTAGGCCTATGAGTTGGACTCCCTCCAATTCCTCACCAACTCAGCTATAGCTGAGTGATATTGTGCTGTGTGTCCCACAACACTTGTCATATCTGTAAATACGGCATGGAACTGATACAGGAGTTAGTTCTCGTCCCACTGCGTCCTACTGAGTAGAAAACACTCTTGCAATACAGACAGGGAGCAACTGTGCTGTGCACTCTGATTTATTTCTTCTCCTGTGGTACGAGAGCTTGGGCTGATGTGTGGTGGGTGGATAAAAATGTTGACAATATCTACTTATCTGCTGGCTTTGACCCAATGGGAGCAAGGATACGGCTGGATGTGCCTCCCTTATCACCATATCTACATCTGCGGGGCCAACACAGAACCGCTGGCCAAGCTGTTTTTTGCATCGACATGCCTCCGATTTTTTTTGTTGGGCTTTTTGTTCTCTGTGCAGGCAGAATGCAGGCTGTGGGCTAAGGAACAATACTGTTTTCAGATTGCAGGGATGAAACTGCACGTAGCATTTCTAATATTATGCAAGGGAACTCCCTCTCACCTCTCTTTCCAAGAAAGTATGGCTTTCTGCATCTCTATAGGCTGAAAGAAATAACCATTTAGAGAGTTTGCGTTCATCTGCCAAGTCAAATAAACATGATCATTCCAGAATCAGGCCATTTATGTAATGAACTAACTCTGAAGGCCATCAAGTTCATTGTTGTTGTTTGTTTCTTTGTCAGATGGAAGGTTTCCCGAACCTTTAATCATGAACTTGTCTCTACGTGCGGATGAACAAGATAAAATTAGACAAAGAAAACAAACACAAGCATCTGACAAAAATGTAACAAAAACTAAAAAATATCTGTAAAAAAAATCACAAATATAGACAAAGGATTGTGGCACTGCATAATTGTGGATGCATAATCTGAAAAACGTGAAGTAAATCCCTCGTTAACCATTGTAACTCTCCTCCGCAGCAAATTTCACTTGTGACACAAAACCCAGAAAGGACTGCTCCTTGTTCACTGACTACAGGTCCAAGGTTGATGTGATAATTCTCAACCTTGGACCTGGCACATTCTGGCCAAGCTCATTGCAGGGACACTCTTGTCAGAGGAGCAAATCATAGAGGTAGGTCTATATTTAAGCTTCTTATTATGGAATAATGATTATGAGCAGCATACCACTGATCCATAGTTTGCTCTATGCAAGATCATGAGATTGATATGTATATAGAAGAAGGTGTATGGGCAATACATACAAATGAGACTGGAAGCATTCTATCTGAAATTAAACCTGTAACCTATAACAATACATGGTGTCTTTTAAAGGCAGTTAATATTACCTATCCTCATGGCTAGTTTTATGTACACATTCGTTACGCTGTGGTAGTTGTTGTGTTGACGAGGGGCGGCTGTGGCTCAGGAGGCAGAGCGGGTCGTTCACTGGAAGCCAGCGCCTTGCATGGCAGCTATGAATGGGTGAATGAGACCAATCTGTAAAAGTGCTTTGGGAACCGTTAAGGTTGTTAAAGCGCAATATTAGTGAAGTCCATTTACCATTTGACCTTTGCTCACTGGTTATTCACTCACGTGTGTGACGATAAGGTTGACGAATACAATTCTGATGCAAAAGATCAAAAGGGTGAAGTGTTCCAATAGATTTGGTCCACATCTAGATTACTAAAACTTCAAAAACAGCAGCATATAGACTAGTAAATGTCAAATAAAGTAATTCACAACCAATGACATACATACCTCGGTGTGTGCAATAATCAAATGACTTATCACTGCTTATTATATTGTGCATGGAGAGGGAAAACTCTGAATGAAGACAAATTATGTTTTCATTGTTCTGCACTGTTACATGCATTTCATAACACAGTGTATCATTTTAGCAATCTGTAGGACATGTATGTTTGCCATTTCAGGTTAGAGCCAAACATATTTTCTGAGATTTGATGGACTGTATTCAGAAAACAAGATGTTGTAGTTTTATCAAGGTAATAAGACAGGATGTATTTTTAGGAATTACAACGCATAAGCCTACATATGTTGCCAGTATATGTAGGTGTGCTCTGGTTGAGGGCAAACATTGTGCGGAACATATGCAAACAACAGTTGTAATGTGAATGCTGAATCAGTGATGAAAGTAACTTCAACCATTCGGGAAGCTTTCATATTTCGAGATGGGTTAGACTTTATGCAGATTGTCATGTCTACAACAGAAGGCCTAGGAGCAACAACAAAAAAGAAACCACTGAGATGTAACTCATAACAGACAATACATTCAGAAATGCCATTGCAGTCAATAAGTTCATGAGGAAGAAGCAATATCCCCGATATTTCCTGGATGGTAGACAAAAGACAGACATGTGGCATTAATAACAATACAAGTTCCTTGTGCAATAGAGTTAGACTGCTAATTAGACTGCTTCCAGGAAATTTTCCAAATGTAGCACAAAGGGTAGGGTCCACAACATGTAATGTGGGGTTCCAAAGTTCAAGAACAAAAATGTTTTCAATGCATTTCGGGGTCAAATCAAAGGTCTAAAGCACACAGGAAGACAGACCACACCAAAGTTTCCTTTTCATTTGACATGCATCAATTTGGATTGAGGGAGGTGGGCTGGCATCCAGTGGAAACATACAAACTCTGCACAGATGTGAAGCAGCAGTGATGACGTGAGTTTCAAAGGTCAAAATAGGACCAACCTCGGTCAGAAATTTGGATTTTAGTGATAAATTGACGCTGGCTGGGGAGTTGTTTGTGCCAAACGGACGAATAGCCTGACGCAAGTGATTCTCTTCGTGAGGCTGACCCTTCGTGACGCCCGGAACGTTTCATTTTGGCGCCTGAGCCCGCACGGGATCTTTTGACGGTTGCACCCAGCGAACTGTCAAGACAGGAAGTTTTGCGTTGAATTAGAAAGAACATGTTTATGTAACAGGTTGTGAAGCCGTATTGTTGCCAGTGTTAGAGAAGCGAAGCGTTTTAACCGTTTAACCTCGGTGAGTAATATTTGTTTTGAGTGTTAGCACGGCGTTTAGTTAGCTAGCAGCAGGACTTTGTCATTGCCAGCTAATTAACATAAAATATCAAGTTAATGAAGATGACGCATGCTTGAGACCCCGGCAGACGTTGGATTTCTCACTGTGTTCAGGCTTTATAGCGCTACTGTTGTTCTTTGACTGTTGGCTAACACGCTCGCTGAGTGACTTACACGTTGATCCAGTAAACTAAACTGGTTGGCCAGCCATTCTTAATGTTGTTCCTAGTAAACAGGACAGTAAGCAGACAAATCCAGACAGACACCGGCTCTCTTATCAGTCGTTTCTTATATTAGTTTTCTTAAGCAACGGGGACTCAAAGCACGAAGCAGGGCAGAAGTTAAACGATAAAGGGCTTACTATAGTTTAAATGTCGTTGAGTCGGTGTTAATATTTTACTTAGTATCATCGTACCATATACTGATGATCACTTGCTGCTGTTAACAGAACCATAACCACAGCACTGTAATACCTAACTCTAACACAAATTATTAACAATGAAAGTAAGCTGAACCCATAGCTAATGGGTAAAATCAATTTTCAGTATTTTCTGAAATGTTGTGCTCAATGATTTTTTTTTTATGAATTGCAAAAACAAAAAGTCTCCAGACTCCAGAGCCCCACATTGTTCATATTGTATTTTAATCAGCAACATATTTATGAAATCTGTAGCTTAAAACTGGTTGTTTCTGTCTATTCTCCGCAGGCCTGCAGGATGACCCAGGCAGACAGCAAGGTGCTGGTTCTGGGAGCGGTGGTTGGAGTGGCTGGCATCAGTTTGGCTGTTGTGTGTTACCAGGGCTTTAGGTCAAGACGAAGAGCCTCATGCCCAGGGTTCTACCTCAACCGCACTAATGGACTGGGGACTGGCAACATGTTGGTGGACGGTCCAGGTCTGCCCACGGGTCAGGCTGAGGTGCTGGAGCGCCTTGAGGCCCTGATGCAGTGTGTGTCCGAACTGAAGGATGAGATGAAGTCGTTGAAGAACGCGCTGCCCATACTGCAGGACCAAGTCAGGGATGAGCTAAGGGGACGCAATGAGGCGCGTCGAGTCAGCCCTCTCTACAGGACCACACCAACACGAAGGAAAAGGGCTCCAGGCACCCTCACTGGGGCCAGAGCTGAGGGTCGGAGCTCAGAGGAAGCAGAGAGTGAGGGAGGGTGAGTACTTTAAAAGCTAGGAGTCCAATATTCCAGTCTTAATTAAATGATTATGATTTCTCAAAAATGTGTCCTCACATAGGTCTTTCTTCTCTACGCCCACATCAGCTTTTTTTGAATGATCCAAACTCACTTTTGCTACAACCAGCGCACGTAACACAAATACGTAGCACACCGACTGAATTAAAACTATATGGTAAACCCCCAATTGCATTCAAGTTTACAGGATTCACACAGACAGAATAACACAAAATGTTAACGATTGTTAAATACAACGCACACACTGTCCCTGGCTAACTTGCTTCACGTGATGGCAGACTTGGACCTTTGATCACAGCCAGTATTTTGGATCGTTGCTGCCATGACAATCATTAATTTGCCACATAAGCTTGTGCTCAAAGTGAGGTGTCTTCATGACACATCTATCTGTGCACTAATCACACACTGTTAGATACATGAATATACATTCTTGTCCCAATCCTTCACGTACCCAGTATGCTGTTAGGGAACCCATAATGCAATGTGCTTAATAGTCTTCTCTGGCTGATACTGCCCTCTGCCCATGCACATGACTGGCACAAAAGCAAGACCATCTTAAGACCTTGGTGGTTTTTAAATATACACAGCTCAAAAGAATTAAAGGAATTCTTTTTAAGCAGAGTACAGCATCAAATCAATTAATCTTCTGGGATATTGATCTGGTCAGTTAAGTAGCAGAGGGGGTTGTTAATCAGTTTCAGCTGCTTTGGTGTTAATGAAATTAACAACAGCTGCACTAGAGGGGCAACAATGACACGACCCCCAAAACAGGAATGGTTTTACAGGTGGAAGCAATTGACATTTTTTCCCCTCCTCATCTTTTCTGACTGTTTTCACTAGTTTTGCATTTGGCCAGGGTCAGTGTCACTACTGGTAGCATGAGGCGACACCTGGACCCTACAGAGGTTGCACAGACAGTCCAACTCCTCCAGGATGGCACATCAATTTGTGCCATTGCCAGAAGGTTTGCTGTGTCTCCCAGCACAGTCTCAAGAGCATGGAGGAGATTCCAGGAGACAGGCAGTTACTCTAGGAGAGCTGGACAGGGTCGTAGAAGGTCCTTAACCTTCCTTTAATTTCTTTGAGCAAAGTATATTAGACTTAATAGGGCTCTACAGCACGAGTGTATGAATGTGAAATATTATTACACGAACAATGATATGTGTTCTCTAGTAAAAAGATCTAGCTGATCACGTCACGTCGGTTGCAGCAGCCACATTCTCCCAGTTAAACTTTCCTTCATATATCAATCATTTAAGGTTATCTGTTTAATAGTCCTTAATCACCACCTCCAGTCAATATGCTACCGTTATTTCAAGATGCCAGATACAGGTTTGCTCTGTCTCCTGCTACTATGAACATTTATCTTACTATATATACCGAGTATCTTTGACACAATAAATGACTTTTGCAGGGACTTGAGTTATAACTTATCTCGCTTTCAAGTTGCATGTTGTGAACATAAATTAGGCTGCGACTGAAAACTGTTTCTGTCCTCCCGCCTTGAGTGGTAGTTATTTAGAACTTTAGTTTCTTCAAAAGGTGAACACCAAACCTAAATGGATTCAGTTAGGGATATTAATGGATTCAGATTTCATAAGCAGATTCAATACTGAAATCAGCACTAATGCATTAATGTTTTTTCTCTAAAACAAAAAAGACTGTGCCCCTTCAAATAAATGTAAGCGTAGAGCCCTGCCTGCTGGCTTAAATTGTTGCTTTTCAAATACACATTTAAGAATGTCTATAAAATTGTATTTGTAGTTTTACAGCTGTTACTTTTAGAAAATATATGTTTAGCTAAAAGCCTTCTGAATCCTCAGGGGTCACATGACTTTGTGATTGCTGCAACCATTCCAAAATTGCAGAATAATGTGTGCTGATTCCTACATTCCTATCATGAAAAATATTAATTACACATTTGTGGAGTAAGGATACAGACTAGATCGTCTTGCTCTATTCTCCCTTAGTGACAAATTCTAAAGAATACGGTTATTGCAGGCGTGGATTTGTGGTACATGACTGACATGTAATGTAGATAGTCCACTTAATCTAAAAAAAGTAGTATGAAATCATTGTATTTTTTTTATAAACATTAACGTTTCTCTAACAAATGAGTAGCTCATACCTAGCTGTGCACATCAGGTGAGTAATTTAGGGTATGTGAAATCCAGTCAGTCAGTCAAAGGAACTATCATATGATAGAGTTTCAATGAAAGTTGTTTCTTGCTTTTCAAAGGCTAATTAGCTGCTGCTCCTGACTGCTGAGCATATGTAGGTGTAAAGGGTTTTTAAATAGCTGTAAATATCTGCCTTAAGTATATATCTGTGTTGCATTCTTCTGATCACAAACCTTGCATGCACTTATCTTGATATCGGCAGAATTATTTTTTTCCTGTGAATTATCAGTATCATCTTCAGCCCCAACATTTCATGAGACTCTAGTCATTTCTCAATGTTAATAATTCCAGGAGCTAAACCCAACATAGATAAACAACAGATCTCAACAGGTGGCAAACTGTAAATTGATTTCAGTTTTTATTTCCACTTTGACTATCGTTTGTGTCGATCAGTGTGTGAATCAAAACTCTTGGGTCCCTCCTACTTACCAGTTGAACTCACTTGCTCATTTTATGTGCTAAATTATAGTTATGATGACAGTATGTACATTTGCCTCAGGTGCTGCAGAGAAGAGCAGACTAATCAAATACCACATGCCCAGTCATCCACCTCCATCCACAGCCAAATGCCTTGAACTCATGCCAGCCTTAGATAACATAAACAACAGATGTGTTTCTTTTGAATGGACTATCATTTTAAATCTCATCTCATAAAAACAAACATCAACTGTTAAATGATGATATTAAGCCAGGGCTTTAATGTTTTCTACAGTCAGGCAGACTTGAGGTTTTCTTTGACATGATTGAATATATTTTAAACACGCGATTCATAAATTGTATCAAGTCAGTGGACGCTGAGTTTGGATAGCACATGGAGATCTTTGTAAGGACTTGGATGGACATTTTGTCTGGCACTCGAATGCTTTACCGGGATTGACCTATGCTTCGTTCGTGTAAGAAGTAGAGTATTTGAAGTGGCAAGACGACATAACACTGAGCGCAGCTGTTTTCACATTTTAACCACACAGCTTTTAGGTGTGCAGTGAGACTTAGATCAGAGCTGTACGGCTCCTCCCCTTCTCTGTTACTGCTTTATTATTGTTTGATTATGATTAATCAATTGCCTTGGAGCAATTTTTTACAACTACAACAACATGTAGACCGACTGAACATCCAGTGCACCCTGGATAATTAATTGATAATTGTTACCGTCTGTGTCCTCTAAGAATCACATTCCACACAAAGTGTTTTTTGTTTTGTTTATGTTTTTACCAGGAAAGAAGCCGACGTCTTCAAGATACTTGAGATAAATCAGATTCAACCAGATACATGTCTCCATAAACATATATTATATTAAACAAGCTTTTTTCAGGATTATTTACTTGGCAAAATGTGTGACATAGGATCGGTTTGAAAAGTGCTGATCGCCCTAAAAGTATTTCAGGTCATGTCCGTTTATCTGTATTGAAAGTAAGACAGCCCGTAGACGGGTAATAACAGCATATCATTGGAATCTTCATGATGGATAAACATTTCAGGCCGACCTACCTGTACTTATGTTACCATTGCCCTTCCCATCAGCTAGAGGAGCAGATGGAAGTGTAAGACTGCCCTCTAGCAGATGTGGTTCACAGGTTTTGAGTGACAGGCTTCGGCCGCATCAAATGCTCTTAATTACAGCCTGGGTTATTATGCCTTAAAAGAAATCGCATCACGCACACACTTCCCATAATTAAAGAGCCTTTCCTGACGCTCTGTTATTTGTATGAGCAGAGGGTGTGGGGGTTAGTGGGAATACTGCAGTGAAGAAATTTCAAACCCTTAGGAAATGTGTAGCATTTTCCCAGAGGAGCAAGTTACTGTACACCCCTAATCCTCACATCCATTTAAAGAGCTCTTCGTGTCTGTTTGCCTGTCTTGAATGTTTTTGGAGCACAATATCTCCACACAATATCCCCGTAAGAGCCGTTTTGCTAAGGGTTGGGTAATAGTTTGCATGTTTGTTGAAATCTAAAGCCTTGAGAATACATTTAAGATTAGCGAGATTAGTGCATTTATTGCTTGGTGCAAAACGAGCAAAACATTTTGCTGCCTCAGAAACCAGAAGAAGCCATGTTTAGATGTTGCATACTTTCAGATCTAGTAACAATCAGCAACTGATTTAATACATTAGAGTTAAACATATCTTCAGTTGTATAGTTTACTAAAATGATGTCAATAAGAACTTCAGTGGGGCAGCATGTTTCCAACAGTGTGAGCAGGCCCAACAAATCCTGCAATAAGCTGTGCTGCAGAACACGATAGATGCATCATGAATAGGCAACGGCTTGTGTTTACACCCTTCTGGAGCTCATTGCTTTTACAAGGTTAATGGTTTTCTTAAATGTTTTATTTTTTATGCTTATAATTGCAGTAGATTGATTTTTATTTATTTATTTTTCCTCAATACAAAAATTACTATTTTTCTAAATCTTTGTCCTGTGTGTTTGCATAGATATTTAAAGTGAGACCAGTGTTGCCAAATTGTAATTCTTGTGTAATTCTGACTATTACTTTTAAGACCCTTTCACATTTGTAGTCTATCTCTGAAATGTTCATTTATGGGTACCTTGCCAAGTCATGGGTGATCTGATAACTGAATATTTAATATAAAACAAGAACATTGGCACCGGACAAAAACAGCTCTTCGTCCGCCATGTTTCCGAAAATAATAAGAGACGTCTTCCACCGCGTACGCATAACATCTGGCCATGCCCCATCTTTTTCTTCTGTTGAGTTTTATGGTGGTTGGCATCCATGTTGCATTACTGCCATCTGCTGGACTGTCCCTTGCCCCATCTATTCTTGCATTGCCATGTGTGAAAAGGAGCAAGACAGAGATTTTCCTGAATGCAGCTACATGTGTGAATAGTGAAAGTCACTAGCGGTGTCTGAAAGGTTTTCCCAGTAATTTACCAGGAACAGTGTGTGAAAGGGGCTTTAGTGTGACATAATGAAAAAATGATGGAGCAGGGCAGTGCTGATTAAAACAGGGAACATGTCAATCCAGCCACTGAAACGTTGAAAGTTCCAGCTCTTTATTCCATTCCCTCCTCATGTGTCACACCGGCTTCCTCAGAGCTACCTCTCTGCAGGTAAGGAGACCCATCAATCACCCTTGTCTGTGTGCCAAGCTGTCAGAGGCCTCATTTAAAAGTGTTTTGTAGGAACTTGTAATTTCTCGAACAGTTCCCACTGAGTTTATTCACATCAAGTCTCTGTAGCTCAAGGACATTACCGCTTCTTTTTTCCTTTTCCAAAAAAATAGCATTTATGATATTGGATAGTTGTTGATTTAAGCAGATTTAAGCAGGAGTTTTGTTTAGAGACAGGCAAGCCTGATCAACACACGCAGAAGTGTTTAGAAAGAGAGAAGGGAGCTCATTGTCTGCTTTGTGATTAAAAGCTTTAGTCTAACTTCCCTGTGACGTCATGGTACGTGTTGCTCCGCAGCTGTCCGTATCCAAGACATTCACATTTATATCCCCAGATTCATACTTCAATGAAAGGCTTTCAGCCACACAAACACATATTGAATTGCGTACATTGTATACAGTGCACACAGAGCAGACACATTCAGCTGCCTGCTGTGTCCCCAGTCACCCTGACCGGCCTCTGACCTACAGTATATCTGTCGAGTTTAAATCTGACCACCCACATCTCCTATTCATGTTTGCTTTAATGGCCAATGCTGGCTTTTCAATGATCAATACCACCTTGAGTGCAAAAGGCTCCTTCATGTAAATTTTGGGATCAATGAAATGTTGTATTTGCTCCCTGAAGTGTTTGTCTTGTTTTCTGTGAGACTGAGTGCTGCTGCTTTAATGTATCTTTTTATATTAACAATGGATCATATGACTACTTGTATGTTAAATGGGCCACTCTTAGTGAAAATGGTTATTATCCACGAGAATTATCATCCGAGTCTGCAGTTTCATTGAGCTGGATGGCGCATTTTAGCATCTATTAGCTAATTGTTTTGGTTTTTGGGTCCACGACTTTACTGTTTATCAGCTCTTTCACCTGCAGCATGAACAATATGAGCTGTTGGGTGTCCTTGGATGCTTGGCTATCTTGACACATCTATTAGAGGAGAACACTTTTCTTTAAATCACTCTTCTCAACCATGGTTCTTTTATATATATTTTCTGTTTCTTACTCATTTTGTGAGTTTCATCTTCTGTAAAGGAGGTGTGGCAAAATTGCATGCCAAACATTTTAATCCAGTTGTGCAAACCTTTAGTTTCCATATGTGTTTCTTCCTCCTGCTATTTCAGGAACAAAGTGTTACAACATTTTACCAGAAGTGATATTTGTGGGTGGCCAGTAGAAGTTAAACTAGTGTGATAGCTTGATGTAAGATTTATGAATTGCTGCATTCATCATCACATGTAGTGTCATCATGTGACTGTGACAAATGAATGAGAGGTTATTTTTCACCCACGTGTTTTTCCTGCCTGTATTACTTACCACAACAAGGGGTGGAAACCAGTCAGCTAGGTGGTTCGGCAGCTGAGCAGTGGGAAAGTGGGAGTTAACAGCTAAAGTGTCAATCTCTGCCCAACCTTTGGGGGGATAGAGAATAAATAACTGGACTCAGTCCAGTACTTCAGCCATTGTTGTAGAGCAGGCTTTCATTGGTTCTGTCACCACAGCTACACCGACTGAATAAGCTGCACTGCACATGTTCCAAGGTCCGGCAATGTTGGGATGGTAACTCGGGTTTGTTTTGAACGGTGTAACTGCAGAGACTACCATTGCTAAGCTCTATTGAGAGATCCCATCATTGCCTCTTGGGTTCTGTATATTGAATGGCAGATCTCCTCTAGTGAGCACACAGACTGCTGAAAGTGAAGGTTAAAGCTTTCCAGTTCAACTTTTACATAGTACATGGAGTGTTACGAGGTTGGACACAGCATGGGTAGATGTATTATACCTATTTCTTGTCGCTGAATACAGAGTGGAAGATAAATCCAAATGTTGTAGTGGGCTGTGTTTTATACAGGTAATAGATTTACTGGTTCTAGTACTGACTTGTTATGAGTTTTGCTTGTTTTTCAGGGGTTTCTTTCAGTTGAATGGCTTTAGGATGTGTGTCCGTGGAGTAAAGTGGTGCATTCAACTATTCTATTCAACTTGCATTTCTTAATTAACCATTGAATGTTGTAGTCTATGAAATACCCTCCCCAGAATCAAAGCTCATGTATTCAAATTCAGCAATGATTAGTTGATTAATCGATTCATTTATTTATTATGCATAAACGCACATCAGTTGCTGGAACCTGCTGGTAACATATGAGTACTCATTTCTTTGTAAATTAAATATCTTTGGTTTTGGACTGTTTTGTTGGAGAAAGAAACCCAGCAATTTAAAGCCATCACATCGGGCTTTAGGAAATTGTGATTCACGATTCTCTGACATTTTATCGACTTAATATCGAGTAGCTGTCAGAAATAATTGACAGATTATTCAACAATAAAAATAGCTGTTGCAGCCCTACTTCAAATGTCTTATTGTGTTTAATCTGCAGTGACAACCCCCCCCCCCCAAAGCTATTTGATTTACAGTGATATTTAAAACAGAAAATCAAGCAAATGCTCACATTTGTGAAACCGTATTTGGTGTGCTGTTTTTATTTGCTGGTGAATGATCGATTGTCTGCCGATTTTAACAAATCAAACCAGTCATTTTAATACTACAAAGTTAATGTCTGAATAGGCCACAGGTATCAGTGATCATTGCCATGTGTCTGTTTTATGTGCTTCCACTGCTGTTTGTCTTTTTCTGCGTTTTCCTTCCCAAGTCTTCAGTGCTTTCTTTCTGCCCTTACAAACTGAAGAAAATAATATAATTCCTTGTCATGTGTGAGGGCCTGGTGGTATATTGTGTACCTAGTCAGTGTTAAAAATGCTAATGACAATATTTAGACTTGTTCTATCAGAGCTGTGCACTGCTAGTATAATTACAAGGATAATAATGGTTTCTGCATGCATATATATGCATTACATAAACACACACAGGAATACAAATAAATTCTTTTTCAAACAAAGTGATTCATGAGCTGTGGAATGGCGTGACAGGAATGCGCTGATCACTCAGTACTGTGCTGCCTGTCTCTCCAGCGCCACCGAGTAAATAACTGCAGGGGGGGAGGGAAAATGGACTGCTCAATGAATAAAAGGACAAAAGGATGAATGAATCAGAGAATGAATAAATGACACAAGTTCAACAATGTGACTGTCTTGCTATAGTTAAAAGCCAGGTCTGTTTGTTGCAAGGCACTGCTTTATAATATGGTGCGGGCACACAAAAAAGAAAAGACCACAACGGCCAGAGTAAACACAAAAACACACGCAATCAGATTTTTTTAAGATGAGGTGTATTGGCCAATAAATGGTTTGAGCCTTGCCTGCAGGTTGTATGGTTTACTCTGGGGTTAGTGCAGAGAGGGGGATTTGGCACACTATCTCAAAATTATGGGATGAAAACACATGGAGATTAAAATAAAGATAGTGTAAAGTCTAGGTTCTCTTACGGTTACAGTGATTCTCCATTTCCTACTAAGCTACTGGATTTGTTCAATCCTATGGGTCACCGAGTTCTCACTTTATATCACTAAATATCTTCTAACTACTGGCTACTGCTTCCATCAAACTCCCATTAAGTGGTCTTAAAATTGTCGACCTTGCTCAGTTTAGCAGTCAGAGGTTTTGGCACCACAGCTTTAATCAGTCTGTTATGAACAGTAGCTTATGGTGGCTAATGTTTGCAACCTTGACATGGATATTACTGCTGTGTAACTGACATTACCAAGTCAGCTCCCTAACATTATGAGTGATATCTATTTGCACTGCTCTTATACTACATTTTTACAATTTCCATTATCTTGTAATTGTCACTTGTAGCTGCAATATTTACATAGGTTTGAAACCTGCATGAACTAATGTTCTGGCCACTTGAGGGCCAGAGGAAACAAGTCATTTGATCCATTGTTTATGTAAAAATATATCTGTTTTAAAGCAGATTTTAGGTTTTTAGAACTATTTTGCTGGCAACGGCTGCCTATTGCTGAAAATGACACGAGTGATCTAAAACAGTAAAGTTGCGGGCCATTAAACCAAAAATAATGAGGTGAACCACACTGCAGAGCTGAGGGGAAGTGCAGAGCCAGGTTATTATTCTCTGAGCGTTCATTGCTGTGAACGCAACTTTTCACATACACTTGGTCATGTGATTCATTGTTTATATAAAAAGTAGGAATATAGCTGCATTAAAGCTGACTTATGTCCATTTAAATTAGAATACATTTGATGGTAACAAACAACATTGACAGAATTCCTTCACCTCAGTGCACCTTCATTTCGTGTTATTGACTTTGTCGGCCGTGGTGCGTTGTTCTTGGTGTTCCTTTCTTGATGGGAGGAAAACTCTGCAGCTCAAGTGCCCTCATATTACTCCTGTAATCACACCACTCAGGGTTGAAGGTGTGTGTTGTGGGGTGGAGTCAGGAAGCAGCCTCTGGCACGAGGCACCTGTTGAGTCCATCGTGTTTTTGTCTGCAGCCCGCTTTGACACATCCCCTCAGAACCATGGCTTGCAGCCCAAAATCTTGCCTTAACCACCAATGACGCACATGCAGCCGCTGCCAACACTTAATAGAGGCTTTTCATATTTTCACCCTTGTCTGTGTCTTTCATTTTTACCTATACCATTAATATAGCTGTTTTTTTACTGCTGCTTCTTAAGTGTTAGCTTAGGGTGTTTGTACATACTTACAGTGGTTGAAAGGGCACCATAAAACATCCAGTGCGAGTGTTGCGTGCCTCACCCTGACAAACAAGTCTCCCTGTGTTTGTGGAAAAGCCTCCAGGTATCCGCGTTAAGACGTCAAAAGTTTCTTAACAGCTCGTATTTATAAACAATTAAGTGACCCACTTATGTAAACAAACCCTGTGCCATTTGTGTGTAAACAGGCAAGATTGATCCTTTATAATCGGCGCCTGGCAGAAATTCGGATTGTAAAAATGCTCGTTAAGATGGGATTTTGATTGATCTGAAAACCACCTCAGCTGAGGTGTTTTCATTCCACCTCACAAGCTGAAGATGGTTTTAGATTGAGTTACCGGGACACAGGCCATCGTCTTGGGATTGAGGGAAACTGGCAACATTAGTACTGTTTAATGATACTTTCTGAGGCCAGGTTGTGCATCTTCCTGATGTCAGGATGGAGACAGTCTGGCCTGCTGATTGGATCCATTTAGGTATTCACTTCTAATCCACATCAGTAAAGTTTAATTGTGCATGCTGTCAGCAAAGTGATGCTACAGCTTTTTTTTTTTTACCAACATGTTTGTTTATGCTTCCAGGTATATGACTGCACTGACAGACTCTGAGGAAGAAGAGCAAAGTGATGCAGAACAGAGGGATGAAGAACAACCTGCAGACAAGTTATGTGTCCTCCTTGAGAGGATTGACTGTTTGCATGAAGGCACTGAATCTGACAAAAGAGAAAGTCTCAACCTCCTTTTGGAGCAGAGAGAGGAGGTGTGTTAAATTCCCACGATACACTCAGCTGATTGATGTTACTAGTCCTGTAGCTCAACACCGGACAGTGTGTCTTAACACTTTCATGTATTCCTGTAGTTTGGACAGATCTCAACATTTCTGTGGAGGCTAATCCGAGCTTACTGTGACGTTCACGACATCAGCTCCACTCTAGAGGAGAAGAAGACCCATGCAGAAACTGGTAATATGCTAAACCTTGCTATAACCGTGCTATAAGATGCTATAATGTCATAACCACAGCAGTTTTACCGGCCTGTGACATCTGGAAAAGCCAAATCCATGCAATGACTTCAGTCAGTTAATTTGAGTTGTAGGCCCATAATGAATCTTCAGAAACAATGGTTGGTAACTTACAAATTGTCTGTGGTGAAGGTACTACAATGAACCAGATAGGATTAACTGCAAGTGTAATTTTTAAGAGTTGTATATTCATTCATTTTAGTAGGAAACTGTCACGCTAGCCTGATTGTATTACATGTACATACATATCCCCACTGCAGTCGCATCATGTATGTCCCTTTGATGAAGTGAAACGTCTGGCTGTGGATAAACAGATTATTAACATTTCCAGAGTTTTTGTGGGAGGTCCTCAGCTGGAACCAGGTCTGTTTCTTGAAAAACAAAGATATTTAGAGCATCCATCGCCCTTTGGAAGTTGTGGCACTTTTTCTCTCCTGCCATGGCCACAACAGCTGAAAATAAATTTTTTCCAGAAAAATTTGATGCTTTCCCAAATTGGAATTTTGGCCAGGAAAACTGTTGTGTTGATAGCAGCAAGGGCCAAAACACTTGGTCTAACTGTAGACGGTTCCCTCCTTGGCATCTTGATGGTGTCTTGTCCCATTCAGAGCTAATGTTGTTTCAGGTAGCCTCGTATTTCTCATGCTCCAGTTCTGCTTTTACCTTTTCTGATTCACACGTGGCACAAAATCAAATTCCTCATCATCAGTAGCTTCAGGTTCATCTTAATTTCCTGATCTGTAATCAGATGAAGCTTCATTCCTCATGAGGAATTCTGAGTGAAAGGGAAAATTCTCTACATCTGTTGTACTGTAGAAGTGGTGGGGGCTAGCACAGTGAACTGAGTTTAGAGTGGAGGACCCCTGGAATGATGTTCAATGCCGAGCTGAAGTCTACTAACAGGATCCTTGTATATGTCCCTGGGGAGTTGAGGTGTTGCACAATGTAGTGCAGTCCTACATTGACTGCATCATCCATTGATGTTTTTTGCCCGGTGGGCAAACTGGGTCCACCAGGGATCTGTGATGTCCTTAAGGTGAGCCCATGCCAGTCTGTCGAAGGATATGACTGAAAGACCATCATTTGAAGAATACCAAAACTGATGTATAGTCTGACACAAACTGTGACCAAGAATTTGTCAGGGCTATACCATATACAGTGTGACATATGTTGAGTTTTTTAGATGTTGGCTGTTATAACACAGTCTATTGGTGCAGCAACACATTTACCAAGTTTTCTGGTAATCCATTGCATCCTATCACTCTGAAATTGCTATACAGAAAATGTATTCCACATCTTGTAAATAAGATATGCACTTAACAAAGAAGACAGCTACGAGACTTAAAGTCAACTGCACAATGACAAAACATTTATGTTGGCGATCACCACCCACAGGCTCTTTAAAAGCAGGGTACAAGGACTGGTGCTTGTCTTGTGTTACACTCTAAGACTTTGTACAGTAGACTATAATGCTTTTTTTCCCCTCAAACAGAGGCTGTTTTGTGATTCTACTGAAGTTCAGACTGGATTGACCTGTTTCTCTGTAATCCTTCCTCATCAA
Source organism: Gadopsis marmoratus (assembly GCA_036023855.1). NCBI lineage: Eukaryota > Metazoa > Chordata > Actinopteri > Centrarchiformes > Percichthyidae > Gadopsis > Gadopsis marmoratus. The sequence goes on along the minus strand of JAVQJF010064578.1, from coordinate 15,819 downwards.
TGTGCCTCTAATCAGAGCTGGCCAGGTGCTTTCTGAACAGACACCTGTGTCAAAGCATTTGACAGCATTAGTGACATGGATATTTAAAGCAACAAGGCATCATATTTAACATTCATTTAGATATTAATAGAGCGGGGCTCTTTCCGCAGAGTGATGAAGGATTTAAAACTGAGCTCTCTTCTTGGATTGCATTTCCTATCACTTCTGTTTTTATTGCTTTAATCCGGTGCCCTTTGATGTGTCTTGATTTATGTATATCCTGTTGTGTTTTCTCAGTCAACACACCCCTTGACTCTACTAATGCGTGCTCTCTTCTTCTGTCATGTGAACAAGAATGTCTGGGATGAATTGCGCATGTTGATTTTGTGTTTCAGTGGAGCATCATTAACTGTTGTTTCTTCTATTTTTTTCTTTCCTCTTAGGGAAGAAAGTTGGTGAGGAGGCAGTGAGCCTGAACCCTACATGTCCTGAAAGTCATCAGTGGTAGGTTTGAGCTGTTTACTTCCACATGTCATCATATGGAAGCTACTTTTTGTTCTGTTTAAGTCTGCCATTTCAAAGCAAATCAATTAAGAATACTTCAACATACAGTTTAAGTTAAACAGTTAATCTTTGCTCGGTAAATGCTATGAGACCAAATGAAAGCATAAACACAGGTACTTTCCCCAGATGAGAGGTGTTGGGGGGGCTGCGCTTTCGAGTGACGTGTCGGCCTGGAGCGGCTGTCCTCAGTGTCTGAATGGATGTTTGACTCTATTTGTTTGGGCAGTTTAGCAAATATAGCTTGCATGAGAAAAGTGCATATTTTGTGAAACGAAGAGTGAAATAGTAGTTTTCAGCAGAGCAATGCTGCATGCTTTGCAGTTATGTGTGTTTGTGAGAGAATTGTACCTTACCTCCCAAACATCTCCTTCCTGCAGATCACACCCTCAGCCACCTGATAGCATCACATCCAGTTGCAGGAACGTAAACACAGCCCAGGTTAACTTCGCTCAGATAGACTGACGGTTACACTGGAATAACTCCATGTGATAAATGGCCTTCTGTTATTGCAGTTGCTTTTCCTGTATGTTGGTGGATGCTTCACAGCACGAGCTGTACATATTTACAGCTGTACAAATCCAGTGCTCGGGGTTACGCTGATATATGTAGCGTCAAGGCGCTGTGGATTTGACATTTGTCTGCATTTCATGTTCTGTATTCTTGTGGTCGCGGTCTAAAGTCAAAATGACAAAAAATATCCTTAAAGACATTTTTGTTGCATTCGTCTGGTGCTAGTGGACATTTCAAAATGGCTAGTAGTTGTCTTAATTAATGGTGCTTAGCATAATAATAAGCTAAGGGGAATTTTGCCACCGTAGGTGTTTATCAGGCAAAGGCAATCAGGTGAACCTTGTATACCCTTGTATACCTCCCCGGTTTCTCTGTGACTCAGGGAAAAATCCCCTTGCTTTTAATTAGTTGTGCAGAGTGGGCCTGATAGCATGAATCCCGTTTGTATTTGTGCAAACCCCAGTGGTGCATTCCTCATCTGAAACACTGCTCATGTCAAAACTTGACTGCTGATCATACATGGAATCCATGGCTGGAATACAGATGAACATTGCACCAGATGCAGCTTTTGAGATCAGCTTGAAACTGCTGGGGTTTGAAAATAACTGCTTCGGATGCAGCTCCAATGAAATGTTACAAAGCCCCTTTTATTTAGCTTTGTTTAAGTCATGTTCAGCAGTCAGCAGTGAATATACATGAATTCCATACAGTAAACAGTGTACTGTTGCTCATTTATTTAGTGCAAATAGTTTCCACAGTGTACGTATTTGTTACCATTAATTACATTCCCTGAATTAGTGTCCTGTGTAATTGAGATCATGTGGTCACTTTCTGTATACATGCGTCTGAAGTTTTTCTCATGGAAAACAGCCCCAACCTGCCTGCTTGAGCCATCAGCCCTGTTTGCTCTGTTCGTTAGGGAATAATTAGCATTAGCTCATGCACATACCGCAGCACTCGAGACGTCAAGTGAAAAAGAAGGCAGTGTTTGTTTAGTTAATTAAGAGCAACAGCTTTAAAAAAGCTTAATGCTTAATCCTATATCCACTAATGGAATTTGTAAGATTCTTAAACCGAGCTGAAACGCTGTCTCAATTGAATGGACAGGGCAAAGTAGGTAAAGCCGCACTTTGAGAAGGGAGGAGGCAGGGACTGGGGACGGTGCCAGGCAGTGTTGCAAGGAAGTTTATGTCTGAGGTAACTGTTTACTTAGTGTACCGATGCCGTGAGAAAACTTGTCACCTGTTTTCCTGAATGCCGCCCAGCTCATCACAATTTGGCAGATGTTGTTTAGACGCGCAGTTCCTGCTCTGCCACTGAAACTACTTATAGAGACTTCTTTACATAACCCAAGTGAGTGGATGCCTTGGATATGATGGATGGGTAGCTTGCAGGGCAAGTTACAGATGTTGGTGAATACGCTGTCTGTGAAAGGTACAACCACTCTAGCTGTGTTCCACTTAAGGGTCTGGATCCCCCAAATACGTTTGATTTGTGACACAACTAATATAGTTAAATGCAGCCATTGCATACTGTGAACCACACCAGCCCATAATTGATCACACATTGTAACTTGTAATGTGCATCACAGAGGTGTATATTACAAGTAACATGCTAATCTTTGCTAGTTGGCACTAAACAGAAGGTACAGCTGAGGATGAGGGGAATCGAATTTGTTTTGTATCTCAGTGTGTTAATCATGTAAATAGGTTTGTCTATTTCCATTTTGTCCAAATGAGCACAAAACAAGATTAGAATTTTAGATTAGAAGAAGAGGCTGATATTATGGTGTCAGGGGTCTACAGTATGTGTGTGAAACATTAATAATACCTGGAGTGAGGCACCTACAGTGCACAATGTCTACAAGAGCCCATCCGATAAATTGCTTGATCTTGATCTTGTATAGATCTGTATTAGTAACCTAATTTAAGGGATCATTATTAAATTATTAAATACATCAACTGATATATAATCAGAATTTTTAACTCTCCAATGTTGATATTGGTATTGATGTCAGCCTCAAACATCTAAACTACAAGTCGAAAAAACTGTCAATTAAATAGTGAAAGATCCCAGACTGTTATAATAGCACCAGGGGCTACATTAAATAACCCAAAGATTTTACCTGTTAAAAACTGTTGTTGCACATCAGCAACAACAGTTGTACAAGTTGCAAGGCATCACGTGTAATCAGAAACGTGCGGCATCCTTTCTGAGCCTGTACATTGGCTGTTTGAAGACCAGTGCTGAATTCACAAGAGATTACACATACTTTCCCACCGCTCCGTCATGCACTAAATATCTGTAGCTCTACCAGGAGCGGTGGACGAGGGCTCTATTGAAGTAGGATGTGTATTGAAGCACTTCAGTCAAATAGCACCGTGGAGATGGATACTATCAGCATCTCAGCCCCCTACATTTTTCAATTTTCTCTGCGTGTCAAGAGTGGATGCCTCCACCTCTCCCCTCTCAGGTTTCATTCTTTAAAAGCACTCCAGTAATGTGTAGCAGTCTTGTCTGCCATAGAGCTTTCTAGTAAACCATTTTGCAAAAGAGACCTGATATGTGGACCACAAGCATGTGTTTTTGTCTTTGCGTGTATGAATGTGCGTGAGTGAGCATACAGTATGCATGCATTGGGTTACATGGGGTGCTTTCATGCCAGTGAGTGTGAAGCCTAGTTGTATAATTTCAGCAGGCTGACGGCTGCGAGATGTGATTGCATTCATGTATCACCGGCTTTGTTTATAGGTGTTTTCAATGACCCCATGTCAATCCCTGACTATAGGGCCTCTCTGATGGTACAAAGGCCCGTGGATTAAGCAGGGAGCCTGTGGCAGTGCCAGTCGGTGGGGGGGGAATGGGGTCACTTTGACCTCTACAAAGACAACTTTAATTTCAAACATATGCCTCTGTTTGTCGCGATCATCGTTAGTGTCACCGTGGCAGCATTGTGCTCTGATTCCAGTAGCCGTGGAAACCCTGTGTGTGCATAAGCTTCAGACCTCACTGTCCTCTGGTTCATTACTGTGGGAACACTTGACACACAGCCTCAAATCCCACCTCCCATGCAGAGAAAACACTATCTGCTCATTCTGTCTAGTATATCTGTGCACACACTCTCACGCATTGTCTCACACAGGTTGTCCTTGAAGTTCCTCCTCCTGTTTCTGTACAAGTTTTAGCCTGGCCCCCCTCTGTCTTGAATAAGCTCTCTATGTTTGGATTTGAAGGCTGAAATCAATCTGCTGTTTCCGCCAAGCAGCTGACACTTGGCCCTTGTTGCTTTTGCCCAGTAGAGTGGGGGATTTCACTGAGCTGCGATTAGAAACGTGGACTAACCTTGCGCAATTAAGTCCTCTATCCTGCTCTCATCTTCACCCTGTCATGTTTTGCCACCACCCACCTTTCCTCTTCCTTTGATATTTCCTTTTTCTTGTTTTAAACAGTTGAGGAGAGATAGTATTTCAACTAACCGCAGGTTGGCTGAGGCTAAACACACCTTCACACACCTTCACCTTCACCTCCCATCTCCTTATACGCTCCCTCTCCTTACCTGTCTCCGCCTCTCCACTGAAGGCCTGGTGCCTCTTTACACAGTGAAAATAGATAGCTGGATAGGAGAACACATGCCATCTCCTGCATGGTACAGATGGTACTGATCTTTCATTTTAAGATATATGTATACAAGGCCAAAACACAGGATGAGGATGAACTTTGACGTAATCACAAATTAAAACTCCCCCCACTCTATCTCCATGGTGGAAAGTCCAGGTGCGGAGATGAGCCAACAGTATTTATGCTGGTCCGATCATTAGCTATGCTGCTGGCACTCTCGGGTCCACATACGTGTCTGTTAAAACTGCCAGAATTGCTACATGCTGAATGATGTTTGCCAATCAGTGGGAAGTAAAAATATGTCCTACGATAGCTAGAATGTTGAGCAATCTCTCACACCGCCCTCACCGGGGCATTGCTGGATCTCAATTATGATTACTATTCCCCTCTGGTATGCTGCTCTTGTTGCTTTTCTCATCTCACCACTAGTAAGATGTATTGCATTTAATCACATCAGCATGCTTGTTGAAAGAGAGGAATGACTAACTGGTTAGCATAACTCTTGAGGCAAGAGTAGTAAAGAATTAGTTTATTAATTACTTGTTGTTGGATTCACTGAGCATTATGGGTGATTTCAATGAGTGAAGAGAAGCTAAGGACAACATATTGCCTGAGGCTGTAAGAAACTTTTTTTGTTTGTTTTTTTTTTTTGGCGATTCATTTGTGGACGGCTTTTCTCAATTAATAGCTAATATTGAAAAATGGTCACAATTTCCCACAGCCCAGAATGATGTCTGCACATTTCTTGTTGTGTTCAGTCATTCAAACATTCAATTCACATTGATATCGAAGAAGACAAAAAGTAGCAAATCTTCACATTTGAGAATCTGCTGTAAGATATAGTATTGCATTACTGCAAGAATTAACAGGAATAAGAGTCATGCTAGCAGCTCACAATGAAAATGCTAACATAGTGATGTTTGGGAGGTAATGTTTACTATGTTCACCAGCTTAGTTTAGCATGTTTGCATGCTAACCTTTGTTAGTTAGCACTAAGCATATGGTATAGCAGAGGCTGAATGTCATTATTTGTACAGGTATTTGGCTGTAAACCGACACAGTGAAAGTTTGACTATATGCAAAGTGAATGTTTTTGCAATTAGTCCTGAGTGGGACATGAATGTCTCCACTAAACTGCACGGTAATCCAGCCAATAGTTATTTCACTCAAGACCACAAATAAAGTAAAGCTCATGGTGATGCTAGAGTCTTTTCTTGGATTCTAATGTGGTGGCCAAGCGCAAACCAACTGGTGTTCTGGCTCTTGTTTCCTCACAGGAGATATTTAGTTGCCAGTGATGGATTTGCTGAAAGCTGTTACTTCCAGCAGTGTGTTTTTATTGGAAGCTAGGCAGCACAACTGCAGACAGATATCATCTCTGCTCCTGTGATTTTGTGGAGCTCTCCACTCATCGAGCGCCAACCAGCGGCTGCATTGCAGCACCCTACGCTAGTTTAAGAAAATAAACACAGATGTTTTTAGTTACAGTTACACACAATTCATCTATTATCTAATATTTAGGGCGCTTAGAAGTGATTTGGTTAGTATTTGCTTATCAACATTCATTTTCCACACTAACCACAGGAAGTTGCAATGATGGTTAGCACGAAGATTAATGTTTACATGTTGGTTTATGCAATTACAACCAAATGAATGATACATTTTCATCAGCTAATGGTTGGAATATTGTCAGCTGAAGTCAGATCACAGTTTATTTGCCAGTGAGAAAGATCATTGTACCTAACATATCTTAATTTTGTAATTATTTGCTAATCATGTAGTGCACACAGCTCACCACATCTTAACCCTCATTCCTTTATGGAGTTGTAATCTGTGTCAGCATGCTGTACCTGATCATAATCCAGAGGCCGAGACCGAGAGAGTGAGAACTACTACAGAGAACAGTAGCAAACCACGCGCCTGTTAAAAAAATTAATTCAGACACCTCAATGCACACACGCACAGTTGCAGATTCCACCTACCATCAGCGCCACCATGTCAGACGACGCTGTCAGATGACCTTTGTACCCACTGATCCTTCATATAAAAAGGTGTTTATGTCGCTCTGTGGTGTTTGACAGAGTACCAGCAGGATTAAATCAGCCATGCTGTGAAAAGACTTTGATCAGCTCTCTCCTCTCCTCTCCAAACCCACAGTGATATGCTGACGTACAGATCCCAAAGCTGAAATCGCTCCTCGTTTCCCCTCCACATGCCCATTGGTCCAAGTCAGTGTGTTAATTGGTGGGTGAAGGAATAAGGTGAAGCAGCTTATCTCTGCTGATGTTGCCTAATGAGGAGTCTTGCTAAAGAAGGTTGAGTGTTGGTGGTTTTTCAGTGCCCCTTTGGTTTCTCATTATTAGTGACCCAGAGAAAAGGTGGTGTGACTAAAAGGTGCAGCCGAAATTCTCTCCAGTCATCCACCCACGCAAAACTTCACTACTTGACTTGTGTATTGTGGTCAGTCAGGACCGGGCAGTTAACACTGTGGCTGATGCTATCATTCTAATTCTTACATATTTAGGTCATACTTTGTCAGAAAGGCTCAATGTGAGATTCTTACATTTGGATCTTAGGTTTTCAACTAACGTACAGGTGACCTAATGGTGCAGCCTCATCGTTGTTATGCAGACAAAGCGAGGACAGACGTGATCTTGTCAAGCAAGGTCAAAGATTCAAATTTTCTGTATCAAAGAAAACATCCAGAAAGTGAATAAAAGACACGATAGATTAAATACGATTTTAAAACTGCCATTTGGAATTCAGTTTTTTCTTTTATTCATTTATTTTACTTATTCATTTGCATTTTCTCCCCATTTTAGAGGATTTGGTCAGCTGCGCTCTTAAAAAGGATCTTGTTTACTTCCAGCTAGGGTCATTGCCTTCTCGCAGCAGGCAAACAGTAGGTTCCTGGGTGCAGTGGACATCAAATCTGTGAAAATCAGTTCAGTTTGCCTTTTAATAAATGTGTTTTTTTCTGTGAAATCTATAAAAACTGGAAACGATGAGCAAAGTAGTATGATCCGTAGTCAGTTGATACACAGCTGATCAACATAATATTGTCTCTCCACAGGTATGCCATCATGTGTGGCATTATGGCAGACTATGAGACGGTACAGAACAAGATAAAGAACGGATACATCTTTAAGGTAAGTTGTTGTCTAACACAATGTTGTGCCATATGTTGTGTCTAGGACTGTGCACATTCTGAAATGCATTGTGACTACTTAATGAAACGCTTGTGTTTACGTTTTTTCATATGTATTGGACGCTGCTTTTCCCATGTACTTGGCGTAGAGGAGAGTAGCTACCCATATCACGCCAGTAAGCCACTCCTACAGCCATTCAGTTGCTTAAGACCGAGTGTGGAACAGTGGCACGTAGCCTTTGATCTACTGTCAGCGGCTTGCCCCAAACACTGTGTACCTGCAACACTCATGACAGGTGAAAGAGAGGAGAGGGAACATATGAAAAAAAACAACCCTGAATCACAGGGAGGGAGAATGGAAAAGAATGAGGGAGGGTGTGTGACAGCCAGGAGTGTGTGGTCGATCGGCGAGATCGCGTGTGTGAGAGGTGTTTGTGAAATACTTGTGGGTTGGTGAAGCAGGACAGATCAGGTCAGAACAGAAGGCAGTGGAAATAGCAGCCATGTTAAGAATCAACAGTGAAAATCTTCTGTCTGTCTGCCTCCCCTCCCAGGATCATCTGGATAAAGCCATTGAGCTGAAGCCGCAAGACCCCATGTCCTACTACCTGCTGGGCCGCTGGTGCTACGCTGTATGTGACTCTCGACACACTGCGCAACACATATATTTCCCATCTCTCCTCACATAGATAAACAGTGAATTTATGGAGGCTGACATGCCTGTGTGGCCTCCTACCTCCCTTTGCTATCCACCCACGGTTTCCCCTCATTCATTCCCACTGTTTAAGTTTCCCTGAGGTTTGTTTTTCCCTCCGCCGTATTTGTAGAAAGCGCTACAGGAGGTTAACACCAGCCATTGTTGGCTGCAAATCAGATTGTACCAGGGAGATATTTTCATCCTGTTTCTGTTCGGCTCCTGTTCTTCATTACAAGCAGTTGTTTTTGATGCAGCTGATGACTTTGTCTGTGACCATCATGTTTTGCCTGTCAATCATTTAATCACTACCGGTGTTCTTGAATACAATGTGTGATGATGAATTACTGTCATTTAGATATAAAGGTTTGCAGACCTTCTACTGTTTTTTTCTTGTCGATTCATGAGCTATTTATCATGTTACTTGGTGCCAATTGTCAAACTAACTGACTGAAAGGAAGGAAGCTATTACTGCGATTGCTCTGTTTAAATTTTATAATAATACTCACCTAAACTGTTGGTACCAGAGAGGGACTGGGGGACTGTGCAGGTTTAGTGGAGGAGTAACACCTGATATTTTCAGGGGTTGAGTTTTATGAGCTGTCTGTGGTGCGTTCATGTTAAACAATGATCTGCTGTTTGTATTCAGCCAGCGGTTCTGTCTGAAAGGTCCTGCGATGACGCCAAAGCAATGCTACACCTGCAATTAGACATTGCTCTGATGAATGGTGCGAGGCAGGAACATTACATGTTTGACCCAGGCTTCTCCTGGCCATTATCATCCTGCATGAAGTGTCAGTAGAAAAGTCTCCATGTACAGGGAACCTGTGGTCATGGAAATACTGGAAACCACAGTTTGGAAAGTGTTTTCTTCTGGCCTGGAATAGTTAAGTTAATAGTTAAAAAAAATGATATGTAATCAAACCAGCTAGGGAACAAATACCCCCAAATTCATTAACTTTGTTTCCATTAACGTTAAAGCACTTCATACCACTCTGGGTTATTTAGAGATATAATTGCATTTAATGGACTAGAAGGAAGAACCTCCACATTACATAAATATCTCATGACATATATATATATAAACATTATAAATAAATGTTAATACAAATGTTGCAAATGTTAAACATAATATTGATATATTGATTGTAGAATTTTCACTTCATGTCAGGGAAAGTTGTTTTTTTATTTATTTATTTTAGAAAAATAAGTGAACATAGGAATTGTATCAGGTGTTAAGTTACTCTTGAAATAATGTGCAGAACTGTCTTTTTAACTTTAGGTGTTTGATTGTTTTGCAGGTGGCTCAGTTATCATGGATTGAGAGGAGAGTTGCTGCAACGTTATTTGGAGAGCCTCCGAGTGCCACAGTTGAAGATGCACTGAAGAATTTTCTAAAGGTACCGTGATTTATTCTGCACTCATTCCCCTCTCTAGTTTTTCTTCACCATACGTTCGAATCCATAAGGCCACAGTATGCTAAAAATGAACTTGTTAAGATGCGGCGTCCACGTCTGAATGAAAAGGTGTTTTTAGCTATTTCGCCCAACATTAAAAACACTGTGCGAACAGCCTGTCATCATAGAGATGGGTGACACGCAAGGAGTCGTACATATGGGGATAATGGTACACACTCAAAGGTAATCGTGGTTTTGCTGCCTGTAATACACACAAGTGATGGAGGAAAGCTTCCAATCCTGCCTATTTTCTCACCTCCACACACCTGGACAAACTGCATAGAGTGGGGGTGACTCTTGGTTTCAGGACCTTACAGGAATTGTTGGAAGTGCCCAATTACGATGTTGGAAAGCTGTGGAGGGGGTTTCAGATGTGGTTTGACAATCCGATGAGCACTTTCTTTGACGCATACTTGCGCCTTTTTAGGAATGCTTCCACTCAGTCTGTATGCCTGGTATATTAATAAGGTTAACTAGAAATAATATTTCCAGCTCCTGTACCCAGTTCTCAAAACAGCAAACGCACCATATTGAGAAGGGCTTAATGTGTGTTCCCACGTTTCACATGTTTATATAGTAGAGAAATGAATTTAGCTTCTGGCCAATAATCGTGTGCGTATTTCTCCCTCATGCCTTGTGTATCTCACCCATCAATTTGATTCAAGTGCTTCCCGTTACAACATGTTTCCCGTGACCTGCAGGAGAGTCTCCGGTGAGGCTGCCGAGCTTTAATCAAAACCCATCCTGCAAGGTTACATAGCTCCCAGCCTCTAACCAGAGGTTATGTGATTCAGATTGTAGGAGCTGCAGTAGAAAGTGAGGCGAGTGAGTGAGCCAACTGGCTGTTGTTCCAGGCCTTTATACTGATACAGATGGAAGTGTTGGCCATGCCTAGGTGAAGATCAGTATCTTCAATCTGATCAGTGAATGTGTAGTCCAGTTAAAACAGATTACAGGGTTCGTACAATGTCTTGAAAGTTTGGAAAATGCTTGAATTTGAATTTACTACTTGATAAATGGTTAATTTTCACCATAATCTGGTGTTTCATGATCTACACAACCAGTCGTGTCAACCAAAACTCTTGTAATATTTAGAATGAAACTATCCTGTCGTCATATTTGTCTCCTGGCGTTTATAGTAAGAATTTAGATGTGATGATGAAGGCTTCAAGACTCTGGATATCTTTGCTTTAGGTGCTTAAATTTTACTCTGTACTATTTACTGGAGAATGTTCTTGAATACATGATGTATGAGGTACTAGAGTAGTATTGTGATATGTGCATTATAAATGGTCTTTAAAAGCTGAAAGAAAACCCTTTTTTTTTTTCATGCAGGTTGAGGAGATCCATCCTGGATATTCCAAACTCAACTATGTGTTTCTAGCTAAGGTCAGTACCAGTAACTTGAAGGTGAAATTTCATCGGCCTTTTTTTTGTTTAGGGACTTCATTGTGCTGTGGGATCCTACTGAGACTAAATGGTGCCTTGACAGTTTCTGTTCTTTTCTTCGCCAGTGCTACAAAGACCTGGGGCAGAGGGATAAGGCCAGGATGATGTGTGAAGCTGCTTGTTCAATTAATGCTGTGTCCAAAGAGGTACACCTCATCACTTTCTTATTGCAGAGTTTATATCCATCTCATAAAAGCTCTCTCTTAAAATGCATCATGAAATAATTGTTTTAAATCTTGCCAGGATGAAGAGGCACAAAAGGAGCTGGACTTACTCTGTCCAGTGCTCGGAGTGTGATGGCAGCAATAGCACATTCTTTTGAAAACATGTTTTCCATGGGTTGGGTTGGGTTGGGTTGGGGGAGCATATAATGTCTATTGAGAGGTCATCGTGTTAATTCACTCTGTGAGTGGAGGGAGCTGTACTGTGGCATTATACCATCAATGGCAGTAATAGGCTACCACGGTCAGAACCATCCTAATGACGTTTTAAATCAGACCTTGTATTCTGCTTGTAATGTTTTTTTTTAATAGTGGAAAACAAATGTTTCGTATCAAATCAGTAAGACAATAGTCTCTGGATATTTGTTGATTTTAATTGTTACAGAAATTGGATGAATCATTAACTATGGTAAATTCAGTGTATAATCCCAGCCAATCTTCTGTAGCAGTGTGTAGCACACATTCTCCCAGAGGTCTGATTGCTTTAATAGCGAGTGTCACTCCACTGTGTCTCGACGATACCAAGATTCCTTGACAGCAAAGATCTGTCGCTTTTTGGGAAAAGTGACCCACAGGACATTCTGTTCCTCCCTGTTCCATTTTATTTTTTTGTTGTTGTGTCTCCCATTGCACAGTTCGAGTGGCAATAACAAAAGCACATCAGACAATGGCACGCCCAAACAAAGATCTTGGAATGCTGTGACCACCACACGACCTCTTGCCCTGAGCGCGATGGCTCACTGGCTACATTTACATGCAGACTTTGTACAGTTAGATCATACAGTTAACATGCAGTTAACACACATAAAGTCCTTTTATGAGATATGATGAACTGACTGTCCAAATGCCATCAAAAAATATGTCGGTTTTGGTGAGTATCACATTTTTTTATCCCTGGTTTTCCATTGACCCTGGATATTTGATTATCATCACCTCACTTTATCACTTTGACAACAAACCACTAACAGGCTGAGCAACAGACTTATAAATTATTTGATGAGGTTGATTCTTTAAATTTAAGTTTCATTACATAACCTTGTTTGTAACCAATCGCCCGTACAGGTGTTTTTGATCAAAACCCCCTTTTTAATCCAGAGTTCCTGTTGGACCCTTTCAGGAAAGGTTTCTCTTCCTAGAGGGGTTCCTAAACCCTTTGATTTTCCCACATGTTCCTTTTTGAACGTTCACATAGAGCTCTGCCTCCCTCACCTTTTACTGATATCATATTGTTTTTGAAACTCTGTAATCTGAAGTCAAATATATTGAGACATCTGTTTTCTTATGAAATTTCACAATGTCAAGATAAAGTGGAGAGGCATCCTGAACGCACCGCTCAGACTCGGTATGCCCAGTTAAAAAATGGCGTAATGTTTATAGAAGGCTCCTGTTGCACTACATATATATACACAACACCTAATTATCCAGGTTATGGTTCAGTTAAGGTTTTGCTCAGGTTTCAGTTAATGTAAAAAACACCCCGGTTAAGTCCACGTTGTCCACAATCTTTCATACACGTGGATCATCATCATCATCAGGCCTCATCAGTTCACTGAGGACAAATGACACAGTTGGTTTAAGGTGTTTAAAAGTGAATGGGTGTGCATGTAAATAGGGTAATTGATGGGTTGTGGTGTTTTTTGTCATCTGTATTTCTCTCTGTAGAAGAAAGGTTGGACTGATCTCTCTAATGAAAATATGACTATAGCAGGAGACCGATTTCTTCGGCACGATGTGATGGTGCGTACAATGCCAGGTTCGATAATGCTACTAAAACATGAGCCGATCAGGCTGAAGTAATGTTTGAATGTTTAATTTTATTGCTGTCTATTTTTAACACTAATGTTTCTAGTCAAAGTGCAATGCATTTTAGACGTGCATATTGTGTGAAACCATGAGGCTTTAGTTTGTTTGTTGAGATTTGTTTTGGAAGCGCCTATGGCTTTACAGTCTGATTTAGTTGTATGTTCTTTAAGCTACGTGAATTGTGAAAATAACGAGGTCTTTTTATGTCACTTTCTTTTCCTACGATTTTTCTACGAACAATACGAATGTATTTCTTCTTTTTTTTTAAATGCCAAAGCAGTTACAATATTCCTCAAGGTTATATCAAATCAGATACACTACATAGAGATTATACTGTACAGTATGATATGCAGTGTGCACTAAATGATTAATGGTACTGGAGTCTATAATTAAATATGTGCAATCCTGATATAAGTTGTGAGTTTGTCATTGTCTTCCTTGTTAAAGTACACAAGCTTGTTTGTCTGCTCATTTGTTTTATTGCTGTTTATGAGGGACACCCCCCTCGCAATAAATTATGTAATATGTAACTTATTATTAAAATGTTCTGAGATTTTTCATAAACAAAACTGATCTTTATCCAAAAACAACGGTGAAACGAGCAGGCTCCTGCATGACTAGAAATGACTGTGGAGTTTTAAGGCATCCCTTTCCTTTTCCCCAGACGGTACATTTTGTGCCAGGGCAATTGGGAATTTGTTACTGGATCAGATTCAGGCCAACTTTCCACTAGTCTAGTCATGTTTCTGCATTTCCCCCCCCCCTCAGTAGAACCACACTAAATGCGTGCCTCCCAAATGAGCACAGGTGTTTGTTTATACAGTCATGAAAACTTCACCTTTCCATGACTGATTTTTATTAGCCTCCTGTGCACTTTATTTAAAAGCCTCAGTTGAGACAGCTGCAGAATTCAGTTACAGCTGTTTTTTGTTCTTAAATATGAAGGAAACTTTTGATGTTTTATATTCATTCACTGGCATCATAGTGTGTCTGTGTGTGTGATTACATCTAATCTTGATGTCTACATGCTGCCCTAAAAGGACCCCATGTTGCATAAGAATTTACAGGCTGCAGCATTGAATTCAGATCAGTTTTATTTATATAGCGCCGTAGCATAATATTATCTGAGGGCATGTTTTCATATGGAGAAGCTCTAGATCGACTCCTTATTTACAGAGACCCAACAATCCCCACCGTGAGCAGCACTTGGTGAGAGTGGCAAGGAAAAGCTCCCTTTTAACAGGCAAAACCAGAACCAGGCTCTGGGATGGCGGTCATCTGCCTCGAACGGGTTTTTAGAGATAAAGCATTCACATTTTCTTAGTCATAGTAGATGCCCATAAAGGACTGCTGTCCATCGTGAGAATCATCTCTACTTCACTTTCCTTGGAGAACACTTAATGTGCTTCCAAATGGGGCTGGGTTAAAGGAATAGTCTGACATTTTGGGAAATTTGCTTCCTGGCAGACAGACGAGAAGATGGATACCACTCTCATATATGTCGTTGGCATATCAAGGCAGTTAAGACCAAATTTTTGCGATGAGACAAAACCGCCTTAGAATGTTGCAGGGAAAGGTTTCAGCGGTGGGATCTGGCCCATCTCAGCTTGACTCAAGCCGACGCCAGCAGCTGGTTTTAGAATGTAATTCACCAGTTTCAACAGCCAATCAGCTCGTAGCGAAGCCAACCGTCATCTCGACACGCTCGTTTTTGGGGTTTTTTCGGCATTTCATTAATGCTAGTTGTGACTATCCTCATTTATATTTTAACAAGCTACAAATTATATCCAGCAACAACAAATGCCTGTCGTATTGGTGTAAACTGGCAGGTTTCAGAATGTCGCAGACAGTTTCAGCTCATCTCGTCGCGAATCTTTGGTCTGAAATGGGCTTAATGCTACAGTTAGCTTAGCACAAAACCTGTAAACGGGGAAACAGCTAGCGTGACCATGTCCGAATATAAAATTAATCTGCCAACCAGCGCCTCGCTAATGAAAATGTTATGTCGTTTGTTTAATTTGTACAAAAAGTGTGACTACACATGCGTGTGTTAGCTAGAAGCTCTCAAACCTGTCTATACATTGATTACTCAGATGTAAGAGGGTAATGAACCTGGTCTTGCTTCAGATCCAGCTAAGAAAGAGCTGACGTCTGCCCTGTGCTGACATTTCAGTGCTATTGTTTCCTTCATTCCTGAGCTCCTATCAGTCGGTCTCAACAGCCATCTGTCACGTCTTTACAATCTTGCTAAAGCTCATTCGGATCTCCACATATCCCTCTGTTCACAGTCAAATCTCAGCTATGTCTGAGTTACACAACTTACAGTCAACAGCAAAAGGATCGTGTGTGTGTGTGTGTGTGTGTGTGTGTGTGTGT
>JAVQJF010064561.1:0-19858 GCA_036023855.1 Gadopsis marmoratus | reverse complement strand
CACACACACACACACACACACACACACACACACACACACACACACACACACACACACACTCACACACACACACACACACTTAAATCCGACGCCAGTGCATTTTCAACATGAAGAGTTCTGACGTGCATCACAGCGTTGATGCAATGGGGAGTCGCGCGCACGCTCGCAGCTGCAGACTCGCGTGCCGCCTTCTTCAACGCGGCTTTCTTGCGGCGTTAAACAACAATCGACCGAGGTGCAACAGGGGTGAGTCGCCCAGCAGGTTACAGCCTGTCCTCACAGCTGGCGGAAAGGCTCCGTGCGCAACACGCGTTCCGCGCCTGAGCTTCGCAGGAAACAAACTATCACCTTCTGCCCCTCCGCCCCCAGCAGGTTCAGGCAAACACCGAAGCTCGCGATGCAAACTCACTTCCTCCGCGCAAACAAGTCCGGCGGGACAGGAACCTGCGCTGAAAGCTGCGCGTGGCTTTGCTCGAGAAGAAAGGGGGGGGGGGGGGGGAGGACCCTAAGTCATTTTTCAAGTCACTTCAGTTGTGTTGACAGTGAACAGGAGGACAAGCTGCACTCGAAGACAGCTCTCCCACAGGGAGACTTCGCTGCGACCTTGAAGCCCGGAGGAGCGCGGAGGAATATCTGAGCAGCGATGGAGACAGAGGACAGACTGAGAAGTATTGTCCACCGGAGAGATCAAGAAGCTTTGCTCTTGACTTTCCCTCCACAAAGTCAACTCTAATACCGTCCCCTGGATTAGCCAGGAACCTTTATTTTTTTTTTCAAATCCCACTTGCACGACAGCGGGGGGCAAAGTCATCGAAGAAGGGAGAAAGTGAGAAAGAGGACTTGAGGGAATCTTACCCTCTCTCCGCTGTTCCTGCGTAGAGTCCCCACCGGCAGTTTAAGCATCAGCCGGCGGGTTCTCCCAGGCGTCACCGCTCCCTGGACCACCATAGTGCGCTCCAGAGTCCGCGTGTCCGTGGGCGTGTGGGCATGTGTGCGCGGGTGCGAGGTGGGTGTCCTCGCCGTCCCGTCCAGCCTGGCAGCCGGGCGTCACGCGAGCTAGCGCGCGCGTGTGTGTGTGTGTGTGTGTGTAAGGAAAGACGCGTGTGTGACGATGATGTTGGCAGAGCGGCTCCCAAAACCGGTCCTATGTGCCTCGCTCGGCTTCTGCTTCCCTCTGCGCCACGACACTTCCCATTCTGCTCCACTCCGCCAGGTTGAATGAGCGTGTGAGAGGGAGAGGGAGAGGGAGAGGGAGCGCGCTTTGTCTCCAGCTCTCTCCTCCAGCTCGGGCAGCCCCCCCCCCCCCTCCCGCCTCCCACACTCGCTTACTTCAGTTGGGGGCTTAACCAGGTCACTGGATTAATGTGACGTTGCAGGCTGTTATTAGCATACGCACTCGTGGCACGTGATCCAATGGTAATTGCTATACCCCCCCACCATCCACACACACACACACACTCAGCCCTTACAGGGGATCACATGGGGAACCTCAAAAGGAATATGGGATGTTTTGCCATCTGGTAGGGAGATTAACTTTGAAATCCCACATCCAGCTTTCTCTCCCTGCACTGTCTGGACCGGGACACAAAGGGGGAATACACACACACACACACACACACACACACAACATGCATCCTTGCAGTCAATACTCATGCATGAAGATATTGAGCATCCTATCACTTGGTCCATCATCTGCATGCAGAAAACTGTGCAAAATGGCCTGAATGTTTCCCACAAAGCTGTGACAGTGGTGGACCTTTAGCTCCTGGCCTTGCAGAGATCTTTTATCAGGAGGACTGCAGCCACAGAATGCTGAGTCAGACCTCTGTATCCACCACGGCGGTCCTTAAATGTCCATTAAAGCTATTGGAATCATGAATTACAGCTGCACCTAGTGACTTACTGTCATATTCTCATCATTACTCACCGCTGAGCTCTGTCTGCCTCTGCACATCAATACTGAACTGTCAGCTGATTAACTTAAGTAGATCAACACACACACATGCAGGCACACACAGATGTTCGGTATGCACATATGCACACACACACACACACACACACACACTTATGTACAGTAGGTTCACTCATATAACAGCAAAAGTCTTGTTTGGGTTAGGTAGCTGTTAGCAGCATTATAACCAGGACGAGTTAGCTTGGATATAACAGTCAGGAGGTGATTTGCTACGGGGTCACAGAGTATAAAATCAGATTAAATCCACTAGTCAAAATGAGTAATTGTTTCTTTAAGTGAGGACCCCTGTCGGCTTTAGTGACATGATACGTCTGCATATGTCATACCTAGACACACATTTTGCTAAAGCCGTGCGACAAGCATGCAGGTGAAAATCATCTGCAGTGGTAATCCCCAGTAAGCATTATTTATTCAATACCCTGGCCCACATCAGTGTGTGAGTGACTGTGGCCTACATGAGAAATATCAGAGGGCTATTTATAAACTTAGTGTGCAGACATCCAGGTCCTGCAGATAAACATACTGGAGCAACTGAAAAGGGGAACCAAAAGATGTGATTCATTTCAGTTTGCACCTTCACTGGTACCCTGTATGAAGTGTGTGTGTTTGATGCTAATTCAGATCGCGACGACAGAGATTAACTGCCGCTGCTGTTTCGTGAGACAAAACTTCACTGCCTTCATAGGGATCTCGTATGACACCTTGACAGGGAGGTGACAATACAGTCTCCTAATTGAACAGTTTAAGCATGTTCTTTTTTCTCCTCCGCAGCTCTTTGTTTTTTCCCTTTGAGTTTTTTTTAAAATTCCACTTTAAAAAAAAAAGCCCAACTTGTTACTATTCTTGATGCATCAGATGCACAACGACCCAGTTCAGTCGACAAGCACAGAAAAATAAAGGCAAATGCAATTTGCTCTTGGTGATAAAACATATGTGAAAAACGTAATAAGGTGTAAAAATACAAAAATCAGACATACAGCTGGGAGATTCTGACAAGCCTCACTGTACTGGATCAGTTCACACCACATGTCCTCAAAATGAACTAACATCTATTGATACATTTCCAGAAAATCTGCAGGTAACAAGAGCGAGGGGGACAAAGAAGAGAATGAACCAGTACCTGGTTATGAGAGATGCTAATCAGGGAGGTGCAAACAAAGCGTCTGGATTGTCCGGGTTTTATGTCTACTGTGTGTGTGTGTGTCTGCTTTGTCTTTGTTAGTAGTTGTAAATAATAAGAAGCAGTGATTCGAAATGGTAGAATCCTGGCATTGTTACTCGTTCATTTTCCTTGATAATGCACCCAGTCTCTGCCCACGGCTGTCTGACTCATCCCTATGGTCCTGCTCCTGAATGTGTGTGGGTGTGTTTATGGAAATGCCCCCTAGCTGGACTCTCTCCACATCCCGGGCAATGAGGGAGGGGGTTGAATGTTTATGTTTCAATACTCCGCAAATTACAAAGGGTTGAGTTACAGCGATGTTGCACAAAAAACATAAATATATGGTTATACAGCTAAACAATACCACCCTGCTAGCCCAATACACTTCATTTCTCACTGTGTGCTTCTGTCTGTGCTTCTAAGCCTACGCTACTGTTGTCGTTCTCGATCTCATGAGAGTGAGATGAGCAGAAAGCGGGGCCTCTCACCCTTCATCAGGCCAGAACCAATCATAATGGCTTCTCCACAGGGGAGCATCCACTTCAATTATCATCCCCTCAGCAGTGTCTGTATAAGATGGCCTGGGAAACACTTTTACATTCTCAGAAAGGTAACAGATAGCCTGTGGGATTGTTTCGGAAACGGGGACATTTGCGTGACTCATTGTGAAAACTGGGACATATTTATATTTTGAACAGATTTGGTGGAGCACAGGGACAGGCTGTCCTGGTTAAACCATGTCGCTCGGCACAACATCTGCTCAGTCCGCTGTGAGGTGACTGTGTGGGTGTGTGCTCATGCTGTATGTCTGCTTGTCTGTCTTTCAATATGATTAATTTTTCAGCTGGTGGCACCAGAGTAATGTAGACAGACGGAATAACCTCCATCTTTGAATGTAACCCTGACAAAGTGCGTAGACATTGCCTTGAAAAAATAACTGCATCTTTGTTTGAGTGCAGTCCACGGCCATTATGCAGTCATCAATGCCTTAATGGAATTAGAATATATCATTCCAATGGGCCAATCAGGAGTCTATTATGAGACTCCTGATTGGCCCATTGGGCAGATTTGAATTGGACGTTAGGTGTGCAATTCCCAAAGAACAGCATATAAGGCTTTTGAATTATTCACCCAAGTCTGCTGGAAAGCCTCTGCATGTGCTGGACCGTGCACGTGATAGATTATGGGATAGTTTATGGGTGTGCACATAAAAATTGGATCAAGTTTATTATAAGTGTCTTTTCTCTATATGAGTGATTCTGTCAGACTGGAGACTAATGAGGCAAGAAAATGAGAGACATCTGATTGCTAAATTATTCAAATTTCATTCATACTATGGGGGGAATTAAAGTTTTCTCAGAACTTCAAGATCAAGACTAACAACAAATTGTTCCTCTGTGTAGCCAAGTCCTGCTGTGGCATAGACCCAAACAAGTGAGCCACACCACTGCCGTTGGTGACAGATACACTGTAAATACACACTAGCACACCTTGCAAGTGTGTATTAATCCGCAACTGAAAATTGTTTACTCTTGTTTGAGTCAAAGTAAAAAGTACAGGATTTGCTGACAATAAGAAAAAATATAGAATACCCCATCATCCAGCATCCTGGCAGCCGAATGGTTAAAGCTCATATCACATAACCACAATGTCCCCATTTAGATTCTGGACGGGGACCATGTCATACCTCCCTCTTACGTACAGCACTTTGAATTCCTTGCCCTCGTTTTCTGTCTGCCCCTATACTATCAACTGAAGGGACAAATGCCAACAAAACTCATAGTTAAAAAAAAACAAAAAAGGACAAGCAGAGAAAAAGGCTTTGTTTGAAATGTCTTCCAAGGTGGATTCCTGAAAAGGACTTGACACTGTGACTCCAGCCTCATGCCAATCAATACAGGATGACAGCTGTTCGGTGTGGAGAGAGAGAGAGAGAGAGAGCGAAAGCTGTAGCGGGGCAGAAGAGAGAGTGAGAGAGACAAGAAGGAGCAGGTCAGCTTGCTATAATTGAACAGTTTTTTTCACTGGGCAGAGAGGACACACCCATTACATAACAAAATGGTCACACATAATACACCCAGTCAATAGCCTCTATCAGACAACACATCTACAGCAGCACGGTCCAAAGAGAATAGCACGCTGGAGAATAGCAGACACGCATGCACACAGACACACATGAGTGGAGGGAGTAGAAGCTCTTGGTATCAGTACGTCACAGGGTTTGTGCTCCTGGCAGACTGAATGCTCTCAGAGACCGCAGGACCTTTGTGGCACACCAGCTCTCCCAAAGATATGAACTAGTGCTTTTTTGCTGCTGGAAAGAGAGGAGACACTGCTGAAAAAGAGCAGAGCAGTACAGCTGCGATGGAAACAATCCAATCCAGCTGAGGTCTTCCTCTGTCAGGAGGAGGCGAGGAGGGGGATGGAGGAGAAATACGAGGAAGTAGAGTGAGAGAAGGGATGCTAGAGCTCTGCCTCCAGGCCTGCATCACAGAGGGGATGAGGATGTTGGAGGAGAGGACTGGGTGGTGGTGGTGGTGGAGACGGGTGGGTGGGGTTGGAGGCGTTTGCGGGGTGCACGAGGAGGGGATTCAATTAAACTACACAAGGATTTAATGCATTTTTAATCACAACGCTTCATTTCCTGACGTGACTGTCAGCCTTTGTGCGAGACTGTGAGGCAGCCATCTCTCTCTCTCTCTCTCTCGCCCCTCGCAGCTCACACAGCTCAGCAGACCAGCAGCACAATACACGGCAGCTTTGGCAGGAGCTGATATGACGCCATGAACGGACATTTTACAGCAGCCAGGAAAAATAATAAAAAAATCCAATCAGACGATACAGATCATGACACTATTTCATTCATGTCAAAGGGGCTTGTCACTGGCCATGTGGTGTTGCCATGTCCGTTGCTATGTGAATGAGACCTCTGTGACACAAATGTCAAGCTGTATAGTAACACAGATGATTGCTATTTTCCCTCCAACATTCTTTCTCTTCTAAAAGACGTTTGATATCTTCCTTGCCTTCGTGACAATGGCAGTGCAGTGTTCATTAAACATATGAGCTCATCTTTATCAGTCTTGATGCAGTTTTCTTGCTAGATTTCCAAATACTACACTGGTAGGCATGACTTTGTAACCATGTCGTGTGAAGTCATGTGCTTTAAATCTATCTATCTAATCTTAAATCTATGGTAGCGGTTTTGTACGCAGAAGAACTAAAAGCGTTGACCTGAAGAATCGACAAGCTCTATGACTCTGCCTCGACTCCATCTTCCTGTGAGCAATCAAGGCAACAAAATAGTGACCTCCTTTTCTTGTAGTAAAAGAGGTTGTAAAGGAAGCTCGATGCGTCGGCTCCTCTTGGCTTTCCTGAATCATTCATGTGCGCTGCTGTGCTAATGAAAATGGCTGTGCACTCAGCTCCTGCTTCAAGCTAGTGAGCAGCACAGATAGGAATCTGGAGGTCCTTAACTACTGGAGGATGGAGGAGCACTGTCATTACTCTAATGACCCTTAATATTCCTCAAACGACCCCTGGCTCTGCTTACTGCTGGGTTAATTCACACAAACAGAAATGTTTAACACTCACATGTATGCCAGCTACAATCACAGAACTCACACTCCACACTGAAGTTCAATGCAGTACGTTACTGTTAGTCTCCTGTTTTGGAACACTCTGGCAAATGTTTTCAGCAGTATAAGATGCCTGATCCATGACACACGTCTGCTGCTGGTAAGACTTCCCATAAAACTAGTTAATTCACCCTGCCTTTATTTGATGGTTCACTGAAATAGGCCTCTTCTTAGCTCATGTCTGCATGTCTTAACATTTGTGTGTGTGTGTGTGTGTAGATGTGCGTCCGGATGTGCGCGCTCAGTAAGCAACCAGCGTGGAAAGGGTGCATGAGATTTGAATATTTCTCATTATTATTTTATTTTACGTATGCAAAGTGGCCAGATAACCCTCTGTTTTCGACGCCTCCTCCAGCAATTAGAGAAGTAAATAAATAAATAAGCCGTCTAATTGGAATGCTGAGAGGAATTGTAGAGGAAGGAAGCGTTTTCCTGACTCCCGCTTTTCCATCCCACATACAGTGCATGAATAATCCAAATCCTGTTCTGGCCTTAAACACTAATCTGTATTGCTTCAGTCATAAATCATGCATTGGGTAGCTATATGAAAATGACCAAATCTCCAAAATAGGTTGATGGATTCAGGAATCAAATATCTGCATACATCAGTGACATTGGTGCCCTGCAGCACTGGAGTGAGTGCTGATGGTGTTCATTGGAAGTACAGTATCTCTCAGGAAAAGACAGATTACTGATCCCTCCAGCAGATGCCTGTGCCTGCATACAGTGTTAAAGGGAAATGGCAGCTTAACGACCAAACTCATTATAGCAGCCGGCAGATCAAAGCAGCCAGGGATTCTTATGTC
This sequence comes from Gadopsis marmoratus, assembly GCA_036023855.1. Lineage (NCBI taxonomy): Eukaryota > Metazoa > Chordata > Actinopteri > Centrarchiformes > Percichthyidae > Gadopsis > Gadopsis marmoratus. The sequence goes on along the minus strand of JAVQJF010064561.1, from coordinate 12,280 downwards.
GTATTTACAATGTGTGTGTGTGTGTCTGCAGAGGTAGACTGCATGTGCTTGCATGTTATTGTATCTAAACGTGTGTGAGTGCTCATTTGTGTATCTGTGTCTGTGAGGGCTGCAGTGTGGCAAAGCAGATTTTCATTCCCACAGCCCAAATGCGTTGTAAACCACAGGGGCCTGAGCAATCTACCTCTAGCCAAGCGTCACGGGCAACAGATATCCGACTATCACATCCATCAGACATACCTTCTCGTTACTCTTTCCTCTCTCATCCCTCATTTCCTCATTTTCAGTTCTCACTTCCTTCACTTGGAGATTTCGTTCATTCCTAATCAAAAGATTTACGGCTATCTGCAGATAAATATGAAGGCTGCAGAAAGCGCACGCAAGCCCTGTACCTAGATTTAATACAAATTTTTTGGATGAAAGCTCCTCACATGCTGAGTTAACATTCCCAAACTCATAAATCAGTGGGCTAACCCGGTGTTGAGTCAAGCATAGGCCATGTAGTCCGGGTGAGATTCTTGGTCAGCCAGTTTATTCCCTAAATCTCCCTGTGCAGTGAGTTTGACATCTAATGCCAATTAATGAGAGAGCTGGAAACATATCTTGGCCTCTGGTCTCCAAATGCAATTATGCGCTGGAGAGGTCGGCCATATGAAACACAGAGAGAAGAGAGAGGAAGGGTGACGAACGACAAAGTTCAATGCACTTTATGGCAGATAAGACAGTAACTGTGATTAAAAACAAAATTGAGCAAAAGAAAGAGCGGGCAAACTTACAAAGACATCCATAAGCATGTGCTCCAGGGTCACCTCTAAGTCCTCGAGTCGTGCTGCAAGAGTCATTGCTCAGCCGATCCAAAAAACGCCACCAAAGATGATAATAAAAATTTCGATTCTTCGATAAACCTAAAGACCCAAACTGAGGTGTAATCATGGGATTCTGACAGATGATTTAAAGGAAGTAGTTAAGCCATGTCAGGCATATAAGATCCCAATTCTCCAAATGGTTGTGCCATGACAGCTTCTAACAGCCCAGACTAATTTGCCCACATTCTCCCGTCATTTTCCATCCAAGAAGGCTTCGCAAACGACCCGTTGTAGTCCAAAACTGGTAAACAAACACGTCTATCTCCACTAAACTTGGCTCAGGAAAGCCGCCTGGATTCCGATCAGTGCTCCGAACATTTCCAAAAAGAGTGTGGGGTCCCCTCAAAGTGCTTCGATCGCTCCTTTGAGTAATGACTACTGATGAGGATTTGTGACAGACTAGAGCGTTGTAGTCCCCTCTTCAGATCTGAGTTATGATCCGTGGGTGAGATAAAGACACTGACAACTCCCTAGCAGAGGGAGGGCAGAGGGTGGGTCTCACTGCCCTCCATACAGAGGACGAGGAAGCATAAGGTTTGATGGGGAGCTAATAGTCCCAGAAGTGACTATGTGATGAAGTCATACATCAGTTTCATTTTTTTTTTGGTATCTTTCTATCTCACATTCTCCAAGTTGTTCGAACAGGATATCGCCATCCTCTTTTCCCCCTTTCTCTCTCGCTGTCTCCCTCTTTTTCTCTGTTCACTTTCAGGTCTCTATCCACAGTGGATGTCTTTGTGTGAGGGGAGAGCCTAGGGCAACTGATGCCCAGTTCTGGGTGCGCTTGGCTGGGGTCATCCTCTCTCACACTGGGCCTCTCATCAATGGGCCTTTGTAAGGGCCCCATTAAATACTGGCCCTGCATGCCGAGGCTCCAATAGACACACAAGGGGAAAACAACAGCAATATGGCCTGGATCTATCACTGGGAGCTTATGTAACATGACGGGGCATGTGGGGTAGAGGGCTGATTGGGAGGGAGAGGGAGGTTAGATAAGGGTGCATTGCAGAGGGGCAAGTGGGAGGAAGGAAAGTAGAAGAAAAGAAGGGAAGCAGGGGGATGAAGGTGGGTCGCTCCATGGAGAGGGGTTGTTTTTGTTTTTCTGGGGTAAAGTCAGACATTGGGGGGTAAAGGGGAAAGTGAGTTTAGCTGGGCTGTACCAACAACCAAGATATGGCTGTATACAGTAACGAGCTGTAAGGGGGGAGGCACAAACTACATTTACATGAACACATGTGACCAAGTCACTGGGAGAAATCAGTTTACTGCAGGAAATCACAGACCGAGTAATACCAGCTACGCCGCCTGTGAAAACAGCTGGATCACATCTTCTGTGGTTATCTTGAGTTAGGTTTGAGACTTCAAATATTCAACAGAAAGCCTGTGTTGTAAACTGGGGGCATGGAGTTGAGATGAGACAAGATAAGGCATTTACCAGTCAGGAAGCATCTAATGAAAGATGCTATTAAGTTGCATTATGGGAAATGTAGGATTAGCGACTAAATGTCAGGATAAGTCAGCATGATTTTGACCATTTCTTTGTTATTCTGTCTCCTTTGAGTCCCCTATAACTTAATGGAAGTACAATTTTAAATTGTTGGATTGCAGCTTTGGATTTTATTATTTTTGATTAAAGGATGCCCTAGGTTGTTCAAAAGTGTTTATTTTCATCCCACTGCACCACGAGGGTCTACACAGTAGTCTTCATCATGCATATGCACTCTTGTAAATACCCCAATAGAAGCACAACTATGCGTCTCACTTTCATCCTTTTTTCACTTGCTACTTCTCTCCTCCTTGTTTTCTCTCTCTTAGCCCCACTGTGTCTCAGAGACATCCCTCTCAATCCTGTCGCTCCCTCCTGTCCTCCTCCTGCCCCCATACAGATCCAGAGGGCCAATGACCTTTGCCCTCTGACCTCTCCTGGTCGACAGCATCAGCCACTCATCAGTCCTCACATCAACTCTGTGGTCAGGAGCACTGCGGTGTGACGAGTCTATTGCACAGCCGTGATTCTGTGCACACACACACACACAACACGTATGCACGAATTCACACAGACACCATATTACACATCGCTGGGTAAGTGCACAGATCCATCAGTCCTTTGTTGCCCTCGGGAGGCTTTGCTGTCTTCCTGAAGTCACTCCTGCTGTGAATATGTAACACCGACCATTAATAACTAAAAAATATTCCTCTAATTCTCATCCGCACGCCGCTCATGCATTATAAATGCCCCTCATTATGGTGAAGACGGACATTATATGGCCACTAAGACTTGTGAAGCAGGTGGCACATGGAGAATGAATGCAGTGAAGAGTGTCAAGAGTGGCAGGTAGCCTATCTAGACCAGCATTCATCATTAGTGAGGAGCTTAGCCTCCAACAGAGAGGCGACACTGGACAGCATGTCCCAGTGTGACTCCTTGGGATGGCTAGGGTTAAAACCCAGATTTCTGTGTGTAATCCACTATGTGTGTGTGTGTGTGTGCGTGTGTGTGTGTGTGTGTGTGTGTGTGTGTGTGTGTGTGTGTGTGTGTGTGTGCGATGACAAGTGAACATAATGGCATGAGTCGTAGGTGCAATGTTTACAGCCACCCACACATATTGGTGTGTGATTTTTTACAAAAGAGGAATTTACAAGGATCCCCTGCGAACACTTCTTCATGATCATTATCATGCACACACACGAGCTATTGCATAGAGTTATAAATTCATCTAAAACCATAAAGGGTAGAGAATTCAACAAACTCAAAGATTATTTACATTAAAACTACCAAACCACAGGATTGCTACGTCAACACGTGCTAGCTACTTGACAGCTTAAAATCACCTTCACTCCATCTTACAGTACCTTAAGATGAATCGCAACGAAGCAGTCTAAATCTGAGGAGTTCTTGCATCTTTCTCCACCACCGGGTTCCTCGTGGAAGTTGACTGTTCCAGTAATCCGGTAAGCAGTGACAGCACCAGCGTGGTGGCTACTGCAGCAGCTCAGACTGTGCATCTCAAAGCCGGCCTTAACAAGCCTCTGTGTTTCTGATTCATAGTAAAAGCTCTGAGGACAGTGTGCGTGTCTGCGTGAGCCCGATTGATCGTGACGTCCACCTGGCGTGGAAAATATGGATATGGTTTGAGGTTTGTGCGCACACACTCACAGACTAAAAGATAGTATTTATTCCAGACATGTTGATAAAGCCTCTTACGCACCTGTTTACAGCCAACTGTCTAAAGGGTTTAGTGCCAGCCTTATATACTGGACAAGTACACTCACTGCACCTCATCTGCTCACGTGTCTGACCAAATGGCTTTATTGACTTACTTAAGTTATTAACAATCTGTTGCATTTTCTACGCCTACTGCTCTGCCTGGTTATCACTAGCATTATTTTTATTAACATATCTTCATATAGAATGTAGGCCTGCATTTTTATATTTTGACTGACAGTTGTTCCTGTTTTTTTGCCTCATCTCCATTCATGTCTTTTGCTGTCAGCCTCGAGTGATGAAAGAGACCAAGTGCAGATGAAAGGAATTCTGCTAAGTCATTCTCTGCAGCAATGTTAGTAATCTGAATTTTGCTGTGTCACTCCGCACCCCAAATCTGTCATTCCACATTACAGTGAATGGCTCTGTGTTATGTATGTGTCTCTCTGGGCGCAGGCATGTGTGTGTGTGTGTGTGTGTGTTTGTGTGTGTGTGATTTCAAGAAAAGGCCTGTGAGGGGAGAGGCAGGTGTACTCTACTATCTTATGTCATTCTTGCTGCAGTGAAAGTCACCTTGGACTTTAGTCAGACCTGTTCATGCTCAGACTAACCAGAGCAAACACTCTTTGAAATACTGGAGTAGGTAATGAACAGAATATCTGATATAAAGGCATTCATAAAACAAATACGCTCCAGCATTTTCTGCCCCAGTAAACTTAGCCCACTTCACCCAATACCGAGGAGGCTTCCTAGCCTACGCCATGCACAGAAATAGACACAGGCAGGTCATACACTCATGCACACACATGCACACACACATACTTACCAACACTGTTAAGTGGACACTGACTTAACAATTCAACACTCTGGTAAGCAGGAATGGCTGTCTGCCTGCAAGTCTGCACAACTTTTATGAATTACTCTAGCGTGCAAACAGAACACTCGCATCAACTTAGGAGTGAGTCCCCATCCCCAAAGTCCACACGTGATTAGGAATCTGATTTGTAGCAGAGTGAGCGTTAAATGTTTGATGATACGGCTACATATTTAATCTTTACAGGCCAGATCATGAGGGGAAATGAGTTATACATGATCGTACTCCCAGGGGAAAATACTGAGATACTGGGAAAATGAGGAAATACGTTTGTATCAGTGCTTTAATGTGAAGCGAGAAATTGTAATGGATCACTGTCCTCTATGATTATTTCCTATAGATATGAAAGGTTGTTTGCACTCACATATAGGGTGGATCATCTGCAAAAAGTAAGCTTTGAAATATTCATTACAATTTCCCACAGTCCAAGGTGACGTCATAGAGTTACTTGTTTTGTTCGAACAACAATACAAACCTCAGAGATACAATCTAGAAAGACAGCACATCCTCATATTTCAGAAACTGTAACCAGTGAATGTCAAAGGTGTTGTAAACGTCATTTTAATTAATTAATTGAAACATCGATTAATCGGCTAATCATTTGCGGCACTAAGGATAACTACTGAAAACCATAAACTAATGTAAGTTTTCCTGTGTTCCTCACACTCCAGCCAAACAGTTTTCCTTCCTCAGACTCATTTGTCTACATGCAGGATGCAGCTGTGCTTATAACCCTCGTAAACCTCTCAGGCCCTCCTAACTACACGACTCTTTGTAATGAATCATTATGATCCCTCAAGTATGCAAACCACAAACGAACAAAGTATGTGCACAAACAAATGCAAAGTACAAATGGGATGCACCTGTGCACACCGTTCCGCCCACACACACACACTTGCATTTCCTTGTTCTTCTAATGAACCAACATGACCTGCTCATTCTATAACCCACAACACTCATGCATGCTTTTCTCCCAGGAGTGCAGTAACCCAAGCCAGACTGTGCCAGCTCCACCTCTTGCTGCAGGCATGGGTCTAAGCTGCTTGTTACTGTACAGATGGGTCCCACACCTCTGACAGGTGCACCGGCTCCACCGCTGCCACGCAAACCAATGCCGAATGCTGGCCAAATGACTCAGGCAGATTGTCTTTGTTAACGTGCAGAGGAGGAGGAGGAGGAGGAGGAGGAGGAGGAGGAGATGGAGGAGGAGGAGGAGGAGGAGGAGGAGGAGGAGGAGAGCCCTTGGGGTTCAGGTAAAGAGAGATGTCATTTGAGGAGATCATCTCCACCTCCTGACATCACTCCAGGCCATCCCTCTCATCATTGTGAATGTAAGAATCATGGCTGTGCAGTTTGTGTCTGTATTAATTCAAGGTATTGATGGTCAGCTACTTCTAAGCATGTTTTAAAGGCAAACATTTAGTCCTCACGTCTAAAATGGATGGTATGAAATAAGGCTCCAGAGAGGGAGTGGGCCAGACAGGGGGGGGGCCAGACTGACCCCCCCCTGGGGCCACAGCCTCCACCTGGAGTCCCCTGCTAGACAGACCAGAAACCTCCCACCCTTCTCTTGCCTTTGTCCTTGCTACCTCCACAGCAGTCAGAAAAAAAGATGCGTGGTGACAGGCAGGGCTTGATCAGTCGCAGGTTTCCCTTCAAGCCAAGGTCCTGTCCCTTGGTATTTACCACTTATTTACACTCAGTGGCCATTATCGCCATGGGAACAGAGGAGCTGCTGAAGCTCACACAGAGAAGGGAAGCAGGAAAGATTAGGCACATGAAAAATGAAGGACGGGGGAAGATGAGGATGATTTATTGGGGAGGGGGGAACCTTGCCCCTCCAGTAGACAGCAGGGGTAATGGGATGGCCACTCGGTCACTGACAAAACTCATTATTAATCAAGTGCCTTTAACATATGCTTCCCTCCTTCAATCTCCTTGTCCCTTGCTGTCCTCCCCTTTCTCCTTGTTGTCATCTTCTCCCTCTTGATTTCGCTTATCTTTTCTCTTTGTCTCTCACCAGCTCTTAGTCTCCTTCTTGGACAGCAGGAGCACCAGGATGAGGTCATTAATTATACACATAACACTTCCCTGGTCACCACACACACAAACACACATACACTCTCCTCCTTACCCACCTGGTCCCCTCCACAAGCCCCCGTGTATCTGAGAAAGCTGTGATGACTGATGAGAGGAACTGTGGAGTTGTCCAATAAAGCTCGGTGTTTATTGGGGCCAAGCGGTCAGCACTCACACAGCAGCAGAGGAGCAGACCACTGCTCATTAGAGCTGAAGGTCTCCCCTTATTGGCTCCATACATCAGGCAGGACATGGCGAAGAGGAGGCCAGTTGCATCTGACAGTCGAGGATCTTAAGCAATGTCAGGAGGGTTCTTTTCACTGCTGACCTTTTCAGTGCTCACTTACTGCTGTGAAGAGATTCACCTAGACTTTGCTGAAGGAGCTACAGGAAGAAGTACATACACCACTTCAAACACAGGGCCAAGAGGTTCTGCTCTTCTTCAAGCGCTGAGGCTCGTGATTTAGGGAGGCCTTGGGCTTGGCAATGGGAATCGCATCACACAGCGCACTCTGGTGGTCAGAGTGTGAAATGCGGCATACTGGTGAAAAGCTCTGGGAAAGGGTTTAGAGGTGGATGAAATAACAGAAACAGCATATGAAAGGCGACTTATGAGGAATTAAAACGCAGCTGCAAGACTATACAAGAATTACGTGCGCAGTGTCATAAAATGTCATCATATTACAAATCAGACAATTAACATTGACAAACAGGTACATTGGGTGCAAGCTCACACACATACAGGATAGTTTCAACACACTGGTTACCACAGAATTGGATCAGTGCCTCTGGGAAACAAAACACTTTTGCCTCACCAAAAAATACGTTATGATTTTACAAAGGTGTTTTTGCTGTAGCACTATTATTTTGAAACTGCTTGTATTGAAGACGCAACTGCACCCACTTCAGGACTTGTAGGGTGACATTCCATGTGAGATTGATGGCGTATTGAATGAAAGGGGTCTTTATTATCGCCTTTATATTTGCACATTATTAGGCACTTCCGTAGTTTTGTTCAAGCCCCGCACAAGTGTCGACATGTAGCTTACAATATGTCCTGCGTGTGGGAAAGAAAACAAGCTTTCGTGTCTAATGTTGAAAACCTTTCAAAGTTTAAAGACATTCTATATGAGAGAGTTGTTCACCCCTCAGCAAAGAAAAATATTAGCTTTTCCAGTCAAACATTTTCATCAGTTTTTACCAAATGCCGTTGTTCTAGCGGTTGGTTCTTTAAAGTGTGTGTTTACGGATGCACGTGCACATATCTGCAGACAAAGGAAAGCCAAGCAGAAAGAGTAGGATCCAGTCATTATCTAATTGAAAAGAGACACTTACATCTCCTGTCTATCTGATAAATGTATGTATGTATTTTTAAAATCAGGTACGTCAGACAACTTGCAATGGTGCATACACACACACGCACACACACACACATGTACACAGCAAATAACAACAGCTGTTACAAAAAGCAGACACATCCACATACAAACACCTCTAGACATGTATTAATGGCCTTAAATGCAATGGCAGATGCTCACATCTGTTCAGAATGAAACAAACACATGCACACACACACACACACACACAAGCATACACAGGGGTGAGTTATAAATCCGACACACGTCACATTTAATTGTTTTAACAAGCAGTAATGAGAGCACCGAGGGTCAGCAAGACACTTTGGATGATGTAAGTATTCCTCGGAGGATGGAAGAGCATCAATCTGGTAGCCTTGATTTCATATTTGGGTTTAATTCAGCGTAATGGCAGCTGTCTACACATGGGAGAAAGGTGGTAACAGGATAACTGGCATGCACAGCACAGTGTACGTAACTAGAGAAATGGATTGGTGATGAGAGGGGACAAAACTGACAGAAAGTGTCCAATAAAACACATAGTACTACACTTTGGTGATAGAGCAAGGAAAAAGGTAAGCTTGGATTTCAAAGGTTTGATTCCCCAAATCCTCCAGTATCTGCAACTAAACACAAACAGACAAACTCTTTGGAAGCATTCCCTTTGTTTAAGCCTATTTTAGAAAGATTATTGAAAGCATGTTCCCCACTCCTGTATTTTCCCTCTGAGGAGCAAATATAAGATCTTTAACTGCATATGGTATCATGGACTACTGCTTCAAAAAATCAAGAGCGGATTTAAAGAATCACTTCCTCCTCCACGTCCAATTTGCTACAGATTTATTTCTCCTGGCACCATCACCATCTCTTTTTCTATCACTCCCATTTTCCTATCCATCCATCCATCCACCCATCCTTCCATCCTTCTTGCGGCTCTGAACCTGCTAGCCCCAGCCTTGCTGCTGGGAGGCTGACAAGCCAACATCAATAAGGCTGTCTGGTGGTAGCACATGTTCCATATGTTGGCCAGCGAAATTTGCATGCATGTGCTTTTGGGTGTGCACTTTTAGTGTGTGTACATCTGTATGTGTGTATGGCAAAGTGTCTGTCGTTGTCTCCTTGAGCAGTCGTGTATGTAAACCATGAATTAGATATTAAGGCGCTAGAGCATAAAAAGTGCAAAATTTTAAATCAGCATGCTATTTCCATTTTAAACTGAAATGACTGAACTGCAGGAAAACAGGGGAGGGAAGCTTATTCTACTGAACAAGACAAATATGAAATATATAGAATGAGACCTGTGATATCTTCAACATTATGGTCTGTCATGTTCCACTGTTATTGCACTCGTCTTCAACCATCCTAAGGAACTTTTCATTTGTATTTTTGTATTAACATTTTTCTTTTAATATAATAATAACTTTATTTATATAGAACCTTTTAAAAACAGAGTTTACAAAGTGCTTTGACAGACAAAGCAAAAAACATGATACACAGAAAACAGAAAAACAAAAAACAGGATAAAAGATTATTAATACAAATAAAAATAATTAAAAATCATAAAAGACAATATAAAAACAAAAACAATATAAAAAACGATATAAACTTTTGTGATTGTCCTCATTTTGTCCCTCACAATTTTGGAAAGGCCAATTCTTCCTGCACTGCAGTGTTTGTTGCTACAGTTATTACTCACTCTGTTGGCCTGGGGAGGGTGTAGACCTCCGACACACATGGATTCACAAGTTGCTTCTTTTCATCTGCCAGTAGGAGTCCACCAGGATGCAGTGACACATGGAGGTCACACTTAAATGGGTGCTCCAGCCAACCAGTAGTAGTATCAGTGAAGTTACAAAAATCTGATCCTTTGTGGCTTCCTATCTGTGACTTTGCCAATTACACTCAAAGACCGCCCCGACCAGAAGCAAGCAACAATGCAGCCAGGGATTGAACCTGAGTCCCTGAAGTGGTGGGGGAGTGATTTTCCTCACCACTACCCAGCCCTTCAGGCTGCATTTGTAATTGTAATAGAGCCAGTATGTCTCAGTGCATGTGGATAGGTCAGAGCCGACACAGTGCAGTTGCTACTGGAGACTAACTGCGAGTATTAAATGCTGAGTTGTTTTATGGTGTGTTTTCCTGTTGATATGGATGTACTACTCCTGCACCTCGAAAATTAGGTTCCACAATACATGCTGTTCCCTCTATCATCTCCTTCCTCTCTCTTTTCTACAGCAACACACCTCTCTCGCTCTCTCTCCCCTCAGGACAGTGTTGACACCAGTGCAGTTCTTGGTCAGCCAATGAAATTCGAGGAGTCCTGCTTCTGACTGCTGCCAGCTTCCTCTCTTTTCATGTAAAGAGGTCTCAATTCAGAGCCCAGGGGATGATGTATAGGGATGGAGGTAAGCTGGCTTAAAAGAGGGGAGAAACGGTGGGTCTCTGGTGGTGTTGAGGTGGAAATGGCTGAATAAAGAGTGCAGGAAATTAAAGAAAAAGTGCGTGTGACTGGAGGAGATAAGAGAATAATAGGTAATGGGGTGAGAGGAAGTATGAAGCTCCTAATTCCTGTGTGAGTGTATTTGTGTATGTGCGTAATTGTCTGTGCTATGTAGATCTACTGATGAGGGTGATGTATGATAACCTGTTCAATGCAGGGTCACCCTTTGTCACAGGGGTGACACTACCAACCCGCTGCTCATTCATCACAGGTGGCTGTGTGTGTGTGCGAGCGCGCTAGGGATTACATTCCAATATTGGAAAGTGTAATTGCCATTCTGATTCCTTGAAGGCTAAAAGCAGTACAGGGAATGGTCTCTTGGGACAATCCATTCTATGCAATTACACAGATAGAGTCAATATACATAATAGAACTGCTAGAGGCTCTTTAATCTAAAGTGCATGGTTTTTAACAGTGACACACAAACGCACATGCATTTAATTGAAATGTGGTGTTACAGTGAATTTCTCATTACGACACGTCTGTGTTTTGCTGTGTCTTCTAACTATCTTTGTGGATACTTGACAAATCTTCCCTCCCATCTTTCAATTGCCTTTCTTGGAAATAATAGGAAAAATGCCTGTAGACTGATGGCAGCCAATGAAGTGGAAAATCGGCACCCTGTGTTTCCATGACAACACCTAACATTAAGTGCATCACCGGCTTGCTTCTCTGGTTGCTCACTTGCGTTCTGATTGATCCCATCGTTCGGGACTCTTCAAGGGGACAAGAGCACATTTGACATGCTTGACACAGCAGGACATGCTCACCTGCGCAGATACACACACACACACACACAAACGATCAGAGATGGCGTAGGGCTGACATGCAGCGCCACATCTTCAAACAGGAAAAGTGGACAGAAAAAGCTTCAAACAGGGAACTGTGAGAGTATCTCTCTCTATATACATGGCATCCCACTGATCTCATCTTACACAGGAAAGCAACAGCTCTGCCTCCCTGTATCTCTGTATGACATCAACGCATAGATTTATGTCCCAACGGACCTGTGATTCTTATGTTGGGGTTAACATTTTCCTTGTACTGTCTGAAGACGTCAGAAGCTAATAAAGCCACGTGAGCCCAGGCACATTAAAAAAGATTTACCTTGAATTATTAAACCAAATAATTCATGTATTCTTGCTATGACTCAAATTCAAAGATAATTAAAGCTGCAAGCAGCGTTGAACGGGCCCTCGCAGACCTGTGCACGTCGGGGTGTGTGCACGTCGGGGCACGTGCACGTCGGAGCACGCGCGCTGCGACTTCGGGCGCTGAGAGGCCATACCTCTCCCTGTCACTAGGTGGCGCTGTGACTGAGGATGACAATAAGCATGTAGACGGCTTCAGGGCGGGGGGGACATGACATGTGTTAAGTTTGGCGCCTGTCTGACAATGCAT
>JAVQJF010064556.1:0-17845 GCA_036023855.1 Gadopsis marmoratus | reverse complement strand
AGAGGCAGGGAAACACCCTGGACTGGTCGCCAGTCAATCGCAGGGCAGACAAACAGACATTTAGGGGACACTCACACCACATCCATACACCGATGGGGACACAGTTGCCATGCCGGCCTCCACCGGGGGCAACTCGGGGTTCAGTGTCTTGCCCAGGGACACTTCGACATGCGACATGCGGGAGCTGGGATCGAACCACCAACCCTGGGAAATCTATAATTTCTCTGTTCTCAAATCATGACATTTGTTATTTATAATGTGTTCAAATCTATATATTTCTTTTTACGATTTCATCAGGTTCATTCATGCATGTGCTTTGGCACACGCAACGAGATAGCTGGCATGCAGGTGATGTGTTTTCCCTCTTGACTGCCTCGATCAATTCTTTATTATCCTCAGCAATTAGGGTACCTCACAATGATCAATGATTCCAATAAGCCTCTCTGTGGGTTTAGTTAAAAGGTCGGCCTAATTTTTTTTCCTGCTTCTCTCTAGTCACGTGGCTAAAGTACATTTGCATGAGCTTAAATATCAACTCACAAAAAAATACACTGGGCTAAATATTATTCGCAATTAGATTCTGTAGTTTTAGTATGTTGGCAATACAAGGAGTTAAAAAATAATCAAGTTTATCAGTGTCGGTTTAGCCCATTCTTTATTGTCTTATAAAGTATAAACCACAGTCATCTGGTCCTGCAAATGCCTTAAAGCAAAAATGATGGGATTATTTGCTACATTCAGCGACCACGCACCAAACTGCAGCCCAGTTGTGCCAGGACCCAGAGAGGGGCTGCTGTCTGTCAAGAGCATCCATTTCAACTTGACTGTAGTGCAGCTTCATGTCCTTGAGGTTACCCTGCCTATAAGCTGTTGTGAACGCTTAGCAATATGTATCTTTTTTTTTCAAAAGCACTTTTGAATCCCCAGACTGTTTTCTCATTTGCATGACCATTTGTGGCGCCTGCAGAAACGTCAGTCACTTTCAGTTTGTTTAGGTGAAAGTCCTGAAGTTCAAAAAGAAAGCAGACGGTGTTTCGGGGGGGAGAGGAAATGCGTTTCCATTCTCTGCAATTGCTCTTCATCTGAGTTCTGACTTCATGCAAAGATTGCAAACTGTGAACACTGTTAAATGGCTGCATGCATGCAGACATGCTACGTGCACTCAAAAAAACGTTCAGCCTCACATGTAACCAAATGCATTGCCTGATCCATCCTATGAATTAATAATCATAAAATACCAGCGGTGTTGAAGTAAATGTCTCTCGTCTCTCGGTGGATTGCTTTACGGAAAAGCCACATATTTCCCTGCAGGGAATCATGAAACTGGTCACGAGGGAGGAAAAAAGAAGGATGGTTCACGTGCAGATGTATCATCACACTTTTTGCTTTCTTTCAGAATTTCAGTATGATCATTTCTATTATTTCAAAAATGCAGGTGAAGACATTCGCTGCCAATCATTTATTTTTATTATTATCTTATGTTTTGTAAGTTGCATTCGTAAGTGCAGATGTATCACAGTACTGAGACTATAGGAGCTGACTACAAACAAGATATAATCTATCTAACAGTGAGTGGGCTGTGTTTGTATTCGTGATTGTGTTTGTGTGTGTATATGTCTGCGTTTGTGTGGCTGGATAACACAGAGGTGACCTTTTGACTTCTTTTAAGTTTCTTGGTATGAAAAATATAGAGTAAAGGATGTTCATCTCCAGCGGCTGTGCCGAGGCCAGGCAGTGTCACAATGCAAACGATGGTTCATTGTGCTCAAGATAAAGAAGACCTGACTCACAAACCTTCACATTGCATGCCTAATTTACTGTGCAGGGTTGTCTTCCACTGCTTTCTTGACACAAAGTCTAAAAAGCTGGCAAACTGTGTTTTTATGTAATGGGGCTGCTACTAATGTATTTTCTCATTATCGATTGATCTGCTGATTATTGGATTAATTGATTAGTTGTTTTGGTCTATAAAACAGCAGAAAATGGCAACAAAAAATCCCATCGCAGTTTCCCAGACCCCATGGCCCATTGATCCCATTGGAGGAGCACGAACAAGCAAATTTTGGGCTTCTTTTTTTTCTCTCATCCCCCTGAGGCAGGTAGACACATTTTGGTCATTACCATAATAAGGTAAATCAGGCTGCATTGTGTTGCATTGCCACAACAGTAGCCCTGAAGAAAACTGCTGACAGAGGCGTAACTCGCTGGCAGCTCTTCAGGGGAAGAAAGCTTGTTTGTAATTGCCTCAGCTGCAATACAGTTCCCTCTTTGAAATATAGACTCCACTTGACTCCTGTAAGTAGAGTCGATCCGTGCAGTTTGGTACTTTGATGAGAAAGTGGTTGGTAAGTGGGGTGTGCGGGCTCCTTCTGTAGAGCCCTAAAGAAGATAGTTGAGCCAAAAAAATTGAGAAAGGGAGATACAGGATTTAGGATCAGTGAACAGCTACGATAAACCTGCTACTGTCCATTCATACCTGCAAATGCTCCTCTGCCTTTGGGTAGAGTAGAAATACGCAACACAAAACAGTTCCCAGACTGTCCATTATTAGGAAGCCTCTCGTCTTAGAACTCATGAGAAATCACAACTCCCAGTTCTGTCATGTCAAACAAGTCACATTTTATGTACTCAGTAGTTGCCAATCGAACTCAAATTAAATGACAAAATACACTGTCTGTCCACGCTGTCTATAATGACACAAGTCACAAGTCACGTGACTATCAGCAGGACAACGTCATTCATCTATTATGAATTGTTAGGTTTAGGGAAAGATCAGGTTAAAATAAGTGTTTAAGTTAAGGTGAGGGGAACTTTTTCGCTTGGGTTAAAATTGCGACTTCATTAAGGCTAGTGGACCTTCGTCGTAATAATAATAATAAATATGGCATACGTCTTGTGTACATCACCTCACGTCCAACTGTCATAATTACTACAGCCACTAGAGGGCTTTGTATCGTCCTGTCATTTTAAAACACTTCCTCAAATGAATGATGCTGTCATTCATCTTGGGAGGACAGTCTGTTAATCACTGAGGAATAACACCTTTTTTTGGAAGATATCCACTGAGTTGCCAGTTTACTAGTCTGTCCTCATTGATATTAATGGTCTGAACAAAATATTCTCACCTCTTAGTATACATTAACGCAGCAGCACAAATACAGTCCGCACCAGATTTATTGCAGGAATCTTACTTACTATGTTTGGTGTACCTATTATAAAGGCATCTGAGTATGTCTATTTTGAACATGTCTATTTGTATTTGGATGTAATGGATCGTCCATATTTCATAGTGTTACATATATATTAACTATTCTACAACTACACTCCAGCTACATTATCTTTAAAATGCCACAATCCCAAAAATTATGGTCCTTTTTTTCTATTAATCACTATTGTGTTCCTTGCTTTAGAATATGCTGCATAACCAAGAAGATGAACCGGCTCTATAAAGACTTTAAACTCACTTTATTACATTTAAGAACAAGAGCAAACAAAAAGCATTAGCATAATACAAGTCAAATTTGCTGATCTGTTACTGACAACAGCAACGTTTCAGGTGCAGCAAGTGCCAGCCTGGTTTTCATGCAGCCCCAACTAGACATATTTGGAAAGTAATACCTCCAGAGAAAACGACAATTTGTACCCGATACCACGCACTGTTAAACTGCACTGCTACCCCCCCTTTCAGACTGCACTTTGCAGACCACTCAGGGTTCTGACTCTTAACATCCTGCTGATGGAGGGAAAGTGATCCAGGTCTGACTGCAGGCAGCTTGGCCACTGAGCCGAGGCTGATGACTCACACCACTTTCTGAGCCTCCCAGAAGCGGTTCAATACCTGTACTTCCTCAACATTTCAGAAGCTGGAGTCGACCCCGGTCGACAAATGGCTGTGAGACTTGTTGAAAATTCTGTGATCTGTGAGAAGGAAGGAAGGAAGCCCTGCCAAATCATTAGTCTACTATTTCTGATTCTCTCTCTATTCTGTGTGTTGGTTGTGATTTGTCACATTAGCAATGCTAGCTGTACTGCACAGTTGGATAATAATTTGTATGATTCAATACATTGAGAAAGCACAATTACCCATAATGTTTCACAGTGAAGGAGGAAAGATGGAGGAACACCAGACACAAATTGTAAGCACCGTATCTCTTGTGTAAAGTTGCAAGTGATAACTCCGTAAAAAGACTTTCCTCTTTCAGACTCTGGAGTGCTGAAGAAAGAAGTTTTCTAGGCAAGACTACACAAATTTCTGACCTCTTGCACATTGATTTCAAACAGAGATCACAGGGTGCAGAAGGCTCAGAAGCTGAATACCACTTTCTGTTTCTCCCCTTTACAGTTGATTCATGTCCAATATGTATTACCCATTGTCATTGAAATTTTAGCGATTCCACAGCATGGTGCTTCTAAGATACAGTCTGCAAAAAAGATTGAAATGATCTGATGTTGAATCTGTATTGATTGAACTGTAAACACAACATATTTTGATCTGGCAAACACATTAGCAAACAGCCTATTTGCACATCAGGCCGACACAGAGCTACATTAGTATTCATTTGGAGTCGTGTTTCTGGCCACTTGATGAATTTAAGTTCAGTATTCACTTTCTTTTAGCTCTGTTTTTTGGTGTCGATCGACCCCTGAGGGACATATCTGGCTCTTCAGTGGTTAATTTGTCCACTACAGTATCTGTACTAGCTAGCTGCTAACTATGCCTGCCATTTGTCGCTGGGCACACAGTGGGTACAGTGGAGTGTTAAGCTTTTTTGATGAAGGTGATCAAGTGAGATTGAACCAAATGGGTACTGTAAAGCTGCGGACTGTACAACCCAAAACAATGTGCTGAAAGACACTAAAACGCTTTGTGTTGAGTTGAGACTTATTAATAGTAATTACTCTCTGTGGGTTTGTCACCTTTTCACATTGTGCAAAGTTGACATCATAGTTAATAAAAAAACTATTGCAGCTTTAAATAAAACAAAGCCTTAATACCATCATAGTTGCTTTTGATCAGTTGTTTTTAGAAGAGCATTAATGATATTATTAAAATAATAATGAAAAGTATTTAATGTTCTGAAAATGATCTGCTGTATACTCTGGATTGCAAATGCAGGTATTGGTTTTGCTCCTAGCGACAACTGACTAAATGATTCTTTGAAATAGTCTATGGATTAGCATTAAGCTGGAGTTTGTATAATTATAGCAAAACAGACTTATACTCCCTCAGTCTTCTCTTCAGTGCAGAGAGCGAGTGAGTGAGAGAGAGAGAGAGAGAGAGAGAAACTAATCAGATTTATCGCAGGGTAGCTTTATAATTATTTACTCCATTAGCCATTAGTGGTCGACACAAAGTGCACTGGCTCGCAAAATTAGAATCCTTATCTGAATGTTCCAGAACCTTCACTGTATTCTGAAAGAGTGTGTAAAGCAGCGGGATGTGCCCTAACCAGGAAGCACCGGGTATACAAGGACATTTTGAGGACACGTCAGTGTGTGGCACCTGGATGTTGTTGCAGTGCAGGCAGTGTGAGATCCCAGAGAAACTGCACAGATTTCCTGAAGGGATCAAAGCTCTCATTTGCATTAAAACCATCAAACCCAAATGCCCCTCTACTGAATCCTGAAGATCTGGTTAAGTTGCTTCAATATTGTATTTTTGCCTGTAGTGTGAAGATCATTAGGTTGGTTCTACACTCCAGAAAAAAACACTTAGATGATTTCAACGTGCTCCCACGCCTTGGTCATAATAATTCATTCCACAGAGTAAGCATATTAACTTTCCATCTTCAGTGCATAGCAAGCGTACCTAGATTTTTACAGATTTACACTCTTTGAAATGTGCTGGAAAAACTTTCAGTCTCAGTTTAATACCTCCTTCCTTTGTAAAAGAAAAAAGAAAAAAGGCTGTTATGCTGTTGGTGCAATAACTGATTCTAAGCATTCCGTCATATGACAGAAATATTTCAGTGTCTTCAAACTGCAAAAGAAGGCAGGACAGTTTGATGCAGGTGGGAATCTGTTTCCTGTAGACATACAATATACGTTTGAGTATTGCAGGGTGATCTATGACAGTAGAAGAAATTGCTTTGTATATTTGCAGTGGCCCATTTGGGTGGAAAGTGGCCGTGTATGGTGCTATGTTGTAATGACATAAAAGAGTTGATAATTGAGGTAGAGACGGATAACAGCCTCCAGTTTGATCTACAGTGCGTGCAAAGTACTGTAGCCTACATGACACCTTATATTGTTTTCAGATGCTGCAGGCGAGAGGGGGAATATAAAGGACAAACCCCACATTTTAACTCTCTATGAGGTAAAAGATCAATTAAAATCTGACAAGAATTCATGAATAATTGCTGGGAGAAGGTGTACCAAAAATGGTTAAAAAAGCATGAAGGTGTGTGGACTTATCTTTGCATCTCCAAGAACAAATAAAGTCCCATAGTTTTCCTGTAGGTATGGTAGAAGCAAGTGAGACATAAGGACCTCCAGTTCTGAGTGAGACACCGACACCCTTACAGAAATTACACTTTCCTTTCCCTCTGCCAGCCCAGGGAAACTTCAAGTGCCTCATTGGCTCAAAGTCTCAAATACAGTTGTAGTGGCATAGTGCAATCTTCTGCATTTTCCGAATCATATTGCACTTTACTGACTGTCTCCGCTGTGGCTGCCTTTACACATAGAATAACAGAGCAGATTTTAGAAGTTCATTTTCATGGTTGTTATAATGAGATGATTTGTGGTTACACGGGGATTCATATGACACTATTAAAAGCTTTAACTTTCAAATATGAGAGATCTTTACTTTTTTTTTTAAAAACATTAAAGATTTACTGGATGTGTTATTGATTTCACTGTGGCTTACACCACCACTAACCACGGGGTCAGTGGTGTATGGGTCGAGGATGTATGAAAGACATCAAATTAATATTATAATTGCATGCATCAGGACATCCGGCTAATTGGAGCAGTTCACTGCAGTCAAATGCTTTAATGCTAAAACTGATGGTTGCCTCAGACTGACACCAAAGGATGCATTCTACTTTTGAAGGAAATCTTTGGAAGTCTTATCATCGCACAAATATACCTCATTCCTATTTTAAGACAAAAATGAATGCTCACCAAAGACAGGTAAATCTTTGACTTTCTGATGCCTATTTCTAAGATTGACTCTAATAACTTGGGAAATGCAGTATACTTGTAAGCAATCAAACCCAAAGTGAGATGAGAAGACCGATAAAAATTCACCTCTGAGAGTCCAAAACATTAGGCTAGAAACAGAAACAGGAAGAAACCTTTGAGATTTGTATTCCTACACATAATAAAACCAAATGAAATATACAGTAGCGGGGTAAATACATTGAATGGCTATTGCTTTATTCCGACCATAAATCGTGTTCGGATTATGACTTTAAATTTCTAATTTGTAAGTGTTACTGTTGAGCATGTTATATATGCTTGCAAAGAAACTGTATCCTTTCCAATTGAAAGTCTCCTCCTGTTCAGAAAATCTCTAATAGTGTCGGATTGAACGACCACATTACATGGAGAGCATGAAGGAGAGTGAGACTAAGTATCTAGCAATTGCCTGTCAAGGTGATGTCTGTTATTAAATTGCCTAGAAAGCATAAAATTGACACCAAGACACACAAAATACCGTCGAGCACACGAGCGCCCTGCCAGTGAAACCTCTGCGGCCAAGTGTTAGCTTCAAGTGCATGGTTCTCACATGCATGATTGTTTGAATGTCGTTCATATCCTCACATTATAATGGCTCCATGTCTTAACCTTTTCGGTTGCCTCCCTTTAAACATCTCTGTCTTGAATGATGCATTTCATTCCTTTTCATTGTTCAGGTGTTCTCACCTAAAATGAAATGAGACCTATTTCAGAAAGTTCTTTTGAAACAGCCTTTGTGGATGTTTTGCAACCACTTGAGGCAGAAAACAGAGGCACACAGAGGCAGCTGGTGGAAAAAAAAAATACAAAGGCACTGTGTTGACCTTAACACATGGCACCCACAAAGAAGTTTAAACATACTGGCTAAATGAAGGTCGGATCGGCATAAATGGGAACACAGTAGGTCCTCCTCCATCTCAGCATCCCCCTGAGCTATGCAGCATTGAGTATGTGTTCCTCAGTTACTTCTTCATACCCACAAACACACTGTGGACACACACACACCTACACACACACTTGTGCATACAGTACACATACTACCACTCCTTTTATTTTTGTTGCCACTCTCATATCTTTGATACCTTTATATCAGCAGGGACACACTCAAACAGTTTGAGGTTTCAATTTAAAGAACAAAAAGCTACCCACTTCCCTACTGTACTGTACCCACACCTCACCCTGAAGCCAGGTGCATATGTTAGACTATGTGTATGAGACTATGTCCTTTTTGAGCGATTTTTGTATTTTTGTAGATGTATGTGAATGTTAACTACTGTTTTTACTCAGAAAGAGATAAACACAATATTGCAAATATACACAGGTTGTCAGATCCTAGAACCTTGAAACTTTAGACTTTGGCACTCTGTTCTCCTGGGGTTAGATCTCTTTGGTGACCACATATCCTACATCTTGACCGCTGGGACCACTAGGACATTTCAACCCAGACACTTCTTTAGACTTTTCATTAACCACTTCGGCCCAAAGCAGAAACATAATGTGTGCTTTAAACAATGGCAACAGCAGATGCACATAAATCTCTTTCCCAAATGGGTGAAGAAGATCAGATAGAATAAACAAAACACAAGATCCATGTAGTGTACAGCAATGTTTTCATAATGAAGCTGGAAAAAAGAAAATACTTTTTTTTTATGACATGCACATTTTATCAAACCTCTCTAGTTTAGACACTTTGTGGAGTTAGTAAATGTTTACTTTTTTGCTAACTGTAGCCATTGTCTGCGATGGCAGGCTAAGATGTGGTTTACTTCTGTACAGCAGTTGCCTGACAACTCTTTTAACTAGCTTTGCATCATCCCCTTCAAAAACCATGGCACTTTTTTTTATTTCTGCTGCTGACTTGTGTTGATTATTCTCTCAAAGGCACACTTTTCCCTCAGAATTCATCTTTACTCGTTACACCCTCTCTTCAAAGTTGCTCCCCCTCTCCTGTCTTAACAGATTTCTGTAGAGAGTTGTATTATTTAGAAAGCAAAATGCAACAATTTCAGAGTTAGCTATTGTCTTGGATCTCAATGTGCCGTACCCCACACAGCGCTCATCGAGGAGTCAATCGTCCTGAGATTGCACTATTTTCCCTCACACGTAGGTGCATAGTGTACATCCACATCTTTCACTCCCCCGTTGTCACCGAGGCTCCATCAGTTTGAATATTCACATCATTTTAATGCAGCAAAAGAATGAGTGGCTGTCATGTGTACACATGCTGTTTTATCAGGCTTTGCAATTAATGGGACTCTCATCATGTACTAATAATAATAATTGTGAAATGATGCCATTTTTCATTCTTAACTTGAGTCTGGAATTTAGCAGAATTTCTCCACATGTTTTGCACACACATACATTGGACATTTTGTTTGATATGACACGGCTGTGGCTCAGAAGGTAGAGCAGTCGTCTATTAGTCCAAGAGTTGGTGGTTCGATCCCAGCTCCTCCTGTCCACATATCAAAGTGTCCTTGGAAGCCAAAGCTTCTAGGGACTACTGTTAGAGCTTAGATAACTCGCACTTTGGCGACTGTTGAATTAGACGATCTTTGGGGATCGTTTCAATGGTTGAAAGGCGCTAAATAAGTAAAAGTCCATTTACACAAATTATGAATGATGGTTTATAGCAGCCTTTCCCAAACTTAGGGTCATGAACCAAAATGAGTCACGGACCCATTTTTATTGGGTCGCCAGTTGGCAGAGCAAAATGCATATGCAATATGCATATGAATATATGTGAGTCTGTTCAGCTCAAATGATGTGTACTGTGACGTCATGAGAGGCTACGTCATAGAAGGGAGATATGGGAGAGAACCAGAGTGGAACAGTGGTTAAGAGAAAGAGAGCATTTTTGATTGCATATCTGTTTAATTTGTTTGTCTGTAAAGACGCAAGTGTATATGATGAATTAAAGAAGAGGTTGAAATATACTGGATTTAAGTTAAAAGCTACTCGCAGTGTCGTCATTCCCCCGCATCACACCTACACAGAGAAGATCCAAACCTCTCAAAACATCACAGTACTCATAGAACTGGAGTTCCATCCAGTAACTACTTTGTTTCTGATACGCTGGTCTGTTAAGCTGAGATGTTGTGTGTGGGGCTGATGTCATGGGAAATCATGATGTATTTTTGAAAGTTTTGGTCCCAGGGTGAAACCAAATTTCTCTTTTGCATCTCGAGCTGATAACCAGGAATCCCTGGTTTATAGGAGCAAATATGTAAAGACGTTATCCAAATCTACTCTAGGCGAAAAAGGATATATAAACACTAAGTGCACTTTCATACAAGGGAAATCAAGTTTGACAGAATAGATTTTTTTATCAAATATTTAAATGTCACTATTACACTCCATGTATTCCACTCAGTGCCAAAGACAATGACAGTGACTACACCAATGTGCCACTGTATATTTATTTTTCTTCCACATAAAAATTAAAAGAATAAGAATTCCCTCAGGCTTCCGCTCAGTCAACTGGCTGGCATTCAGTACATTCATTTTATTTCTCCCTGAAGCCCACACAGCCATATAATACCTTAATCTCACACAACACAGTCTCATTATTTATACAGTACCTGTCTGGGAAAGAATATTGGAGATCGGAGTAAATAAGCCACACAGTGTGTGTCTAGAGGCGGGCAGCACATGAGCATTTACTTTAAAATGCCTTTATGGAGGACAGCTGGCAGGAAGAGAAAGTGAATCCATAATGGTCTTCATAACAGGAAACCCATCCCTGGTACTTGCGTTTTACACTGTGGAGGACAGATGCTCCTCGTAGCCATGAGACAACAGTTCTGCATGATGTTGACATGTCTTGACATTAAATACATATTTGGGTTTCCGGTGTGATGGTTATCATACCCAGCCAAAACCACACACTGCGGGAAAGTTCATTACTCCTGGTTTAAATTTCCAAAGAATGTCTGTTTTCAACAGTTTGAATAGTGTGCAAAACACCTCATATAGCATTCTTACTAAAAAGTATGAAGACCACCACAGAACAGAGAATACAGTTTGGCCCTGCAGATTCTGCAGAGGACAGGCTGGTCTTTGTTCCCTCGCTGCGGCTGCTGTTGAAGCCACTCGGGGGGGTTTTGAGCAGAAAGGAGCTCTTCATTGTGTGTCGTCTCCGTCGTCTGTTGGATGGCTTTGATTTCATTGTTCCTCATTAGTGCTTCTGTTCGGCAGAAGATTGTGTTGGCCATGACAGTGCCAATGCAAACACAGCCTCCTCTGGAGCAACAGTGAACGGTTTATCTTTGGATCTAAATACGGTAGGTTTCGGGGGTGAAACCTACCGTAGATTATTTCACCGTTTACTTTGGAGCATTTAAAGTGTGTGCGTTGTTTAGTTTAGGGTGATCTCATAGAGCAATCAGCTCTCTGAGGGCGACTGCAGACTTCAGCTTGTAAAGGCTTGAGTACATCAAGGCATCCAAGATCCCGTGGCACTCTCAACTCTGATTCAAAGATATTACACTAAAATGACAAACGTCTCTCACACAGCCTGTTCAGATGAAGACGCTTTAGTATCTAATTAAGAAAATACGTTGTATATGATCTGAGGAAATAAAGACACATTTAGTTTTTATAAAGCAACACATTGAAATTCAAACCATGCCTTTGCTGACTTATTCATACAGTATAACAGCTCAGAAAGGAACACTCCAACATACAACCAATACATGCCAAATCTGATACAGCCACTGAGAAAAAGAAGATAAGTGTATTACAGTGGATTTCATTATTAAAATACAGCAATACATGCCATGTAAAAGGCTGAGAGAATTCATCTTCATTCATTTCCTTGATTTGAATTCCACAGGCGGCTCTGTGTAAGCAGAATAATCTTGTATTGGCTAATATTAATGTCATATGAAAAGAATCGCTGCCAAGCCCAGAATGAAGTTAGTACCATTGGTATTCAGCTTGTCAAGCTCATATTCTCTTTTAAATCAGTCTTTAGATTCCCAGTTTCCTTATTCTGGAAAGTCATTTTCATATTAACGGACAGAAGCAGCACCAAATAGCTGGAGACTGTATATGTATCTGGCGGGGGAAACTGGCATACATGCAAATAGGCTTTTAGAATGATTCAGATTATAATATGGAGATTTTTTATTTTTCATTCCAGACGGTTATAGTAATTAAAGGTAGTATTATACACATGCACTCCTGATAAGAAATACAGCAGGAGTGAGGCTGCGGTGGTGTGGGAGCACTTTCAAACTTCAAGCACACACTTATAGGAATGAAAGAGAAGAAGCATAACCTGACCACCGGCCACTTTAACATAACCTTTAGAGGTTAATGCATCAAGGAATGTACTGTGCTCTCACTTATTTTCATAGATTTATGGCGAACAAGTTACATAAAGTGTGAAGGGAACGAGATGTGATGATGCAGAGTGTACTCTGCTTAACCTTTTGTTTTTTATCTTGGTTTTGTGATTCATATTTTTGGAATTCTAAGAGTATTCAGATAGTATTTTAGACTTGTGTGATGTTGAAACCATCCTCTTAAAAAGCTGTACAGTGTCTTTTGTATGGACTGTCTATGAGATAAATGCTTTCTGGGCCACAGGAGAGTCGGCATCAGCCACCATTGCAAGCTGACAGAAACTCTGGGGGCCCGAGTGCTGCTTGCAGGCTACACACAGAGCTGTACACACATTTTCATGTAAACTCTTTCAATACTTCTTCCTTAAAGGATATTTTGGAAAACTTTCAGATGCATCAGTGCACCAAAACAACACCAAAACATTGGTAGAACAAGGTACACAAAATCCTAACTGCTAATAGCTCCGAAATAACTCTGCATCCAGACTTTATAGGAGATCATGTTTCCTGATAACAGACTGCTACAGTAGATACTAATATTGAGGTTACTGTGGCTCAGGTAGTTGAGCATGGCCCTTAAGTGTCCTTGTGCACGACATTGAACCACAAACTGCTCAAGATGAGCATCCCGACATATGTGTCTCCTAGAAATGTATCTAGTACTAATTTGTTCCCCCTAATATGTTTTAAATGTAATTGCTGCCTGGATGATCATCACTGGCAACATTTCTATTGTGCTGCACAGATTTCAGAGGGACACCAGGGTTCGCATCCCATTTGTGGTAAAGTTTAGGCAACCATGGTTTCCGTTATATGTTAATAACATAAACACATCCTTTGCTGTGCTTCAAATCACTCTTGCCTTTTTTAAATATTTAACTAAGACCGTAATCATTCCCTAACCTTTACCAAGTGCTTTGAGTGCCTTGACATAACTAGAATCCACAACAAATGAAAATTGATGTATAAATTAGCACATAAATTAGCAACATTAGCACAACCCAGAGTCACAACAGCCACTTTAATGTAATGATGTACGCCAGGTTGAAATGTAACCTACCAGAGTTTTCCTTCGTTATCTTGATTAAAAAAGTAATTTGGGCGGCATTGTGTCTTTGCTCATAATGTATTTGCTGTCAAAAATGAGTAGCATATAATATGTGAGGCATTGTGAAGCACATTACACTGATATCAAAGCACTATATAAGTGTTGTCCATTTACGGTGTTAATGAATCAATGTCTACTGGTTAGCAGCTAAATGTCTGAGAATCTGCAAACTGAACAACTCTGAATCAGGTGCTAAAAGGCATATCAATATTAATCATTATGTGTTTACAAACCCTACATTTAGTCACTGGGAACATACTGTAGTCCCTTATTTGTCCCTCACTCATTTGTCTGTAACCTTTGTGTGCCTTATTGTGTTACCAAACATTCAAACATGTGCTGTATGTATGCATTAGAGTCTATCGTGTACTTTTCTATCGAGTGCATCTCCTTCAGGCGTTGTAAATATAATAAGCACACACAGAAACACTTTTCCAGCCCAACTCCCACAGCGTCAACAGAGAGTGCAATGGCTCTGTCATGTCACTGATCACATCCTACATTTAAATGCAGCCAAATACAAAGCTCCACTGCTCACCAGTCTGTCCTAAGCACCTCCTGGCAATTAGGACTACAAGCCTGAGGGAACACATGACAGACATGAGACTCTGTGCTGCTAATAGGGTTCCGCCGACCACCAGCTCTTTTCATGGCAGCATGTAAAGCAAAACGTACTTTTAACATCCCGGCATCTGTTATCTCTCTCTTTCTCTCTCGCACGTGGTCAGAACATGATAGTATCAAATTATCAAATTATCCTGTTTTGTGCAGCAGATAGAGCTTAACAATGGTTAACAGTGGAGGTTAACAACATCTGACCCTCCAGTAGGAAGTAATCACATGGGTGATATGTGAAAACGAGTCAATCAAAAAGATGTGAAAGATGTGTGAAAAAGTGATGAGGAATATAATGTAGTGGGTCAATCTTCTTGTTTTTCTCTCCAAAACACTATTATCTTTGGTTTTCACTTCAGCACATCAAGGTCAGCAAGCACTTGGTCCATATAAAACCTCTGTAAGGGATAGGTTTGTATATTTTTTTTCAACAAAAACATTTAACTCTCAGTAACACAATTAATGCTAAAACTGCTCAAAGTGAAATGCCCTGAATAATTTTACAGTACAAGCAACATTTCAGAATCTGTCAGAGCAGTAGGTAAATGAACTTCACTTTTACAGATTGGTCTCATTCACCAATTCACATGACATGCAAGGTGCTGGCCTCCATCGGGAGCACCTTAGGGTTCAGTGTTTGCCCTTCAACATGTGGACAGGAGGAGCCGGGGATCAAACCACCAACCCTGGGATTAACGGACCACCTGCTGTCACATCCGTCCCAGGTAGAGTCCCAAGCACAGCTGGATTAAAACCTCCACGGGTGTTTAATCTTAAATGGCCACCAAACAACCACCAGCCTTCTCCAAACCCTCCTCTACTCACACACACACACACACACACACACACACAACACAGATGTTGACCATGATAACCATTATACAGTACCTGCATCAGCATGTTAGCATGTCAGCATGAATTTAGCTCAAAGCACCACTGTGCCTACGTACAGCCTCACAGAGCTGTGAGCATCACTGTAGATTGTAGTCTATTGGGTTAAAGATTTTAAAAACTATAGTTCATAGTTTTCATGTACTGCTGAATTTGGACACATTTGTTGGTAGTTAGGGTTCAGACATGTGTGAGCTTTCTTGAAATAATCACCCGTTGCTGTATGTTACAGCCTGTAACAGCCTGTGCCCCTTGAGCAGTGCTTATTGCATATGTCACTAATGACAGCCATCAGAATACAACGCAGAAGAGAGCCAATTAAGTATTTATACACGTCCCTAAGTGGTGTATTTGCGCATTGATCGGCTGGAAACTGACTTGTTATGTACGATCATGACTAGCCCGGCAAAGTGCAGTGTATACCATGTATCATGATGCAAAAAGGGGGGTGGAACACACTTTGTACATTTTCTCTCTCCTTCCTTCTGACTGTTTCTCTATCTCTCTGTTTGGTTCTGAACCAGTATAATGCAATAAAATGTCAAACTATCACATGAATCCCAAAACTATATGTCCCTAGAGGGAACTCCTCACCTTGTCTTTCAATGCTACACCAGTTATGAATGACATGTCAACACCATTCCCTGTCCCCACAGACAGTGAATGACACATTGAGTGCAGAGAGACATCCATAAATAAAACCTGGCCATCATCACAATAAACTTTTGTTGTGCACATCACAACAACTTTTTTTTTTTATAGTGTCTTTCACATTTAAGATGCCGGTTCATCACATCTGCTCCCTCAGATCTGTTGTCAACTTTTATTGAGTAGTTTGTCAGTGACGCCTCGGCCATTTATACCTCTGTGAAGATTTGATGAAACTGAGGCAGGTGAGGCAGCAGAGGCAGCCAGACATAATACAAACATTCAAAATAAACTCAAATATGTTCAAGGTAGCCATCATTCAATACATTGTGTACATTGCATCAGTATTAGCTTATTTTGTGGTGTTTATCAAATCTGCTTTTTTTATATACAGGCAGTTTTACAAGCCCCGTCGTCAGGCGTGGTATTAATATATGAACTTCTCTCTGTTACTGTTACTGTTCATACTTTAGTGAATATGTGGTACGCCATGCGTGGCGCGCCCCATTTCTTTTCTGTTGCAGGAGCCTCCAGATGAGCTGTCGCCTCCAATGCTATCAGAAATAGATGGCAGAATGGATGGAATTGGTTCGCTGTGCAAAGGCCCACTCAAATTCAATTTCAACGTACAGACGGGCCCTAATTTCTAAGTCACTATGTCAGTCTGAGCGGGGAATGAATTTTGACAATGTCATCTGCCTCCAGAATATGTTGTAGTACACATGCAAAAGACAGAATATTTACAGTCAAATCAACGTTCATGCCGCACAGAATTCTGACAGCTCTCCGAGAACACATTAACGCACAATTGCATGGAATTTAATAATGTCTTAGTGAAGAAATCCATCAGCAGCTGAAGCTTTTCATTGTGACTGATTTAAGCATCTGAATGGAAATGAATTGCCTCTCTTTTGGAGGAAGAAAATTACCCGGTAGAAATTACAATTTGGAGTACATGTTAAGTGTTCATGAAGGAGGGGAGGCCACTTCCCACACTGTCATCACATGAAGGGAACTACTTGACCTTTTCTATCTCTACATGGGAAAGCTGAAACAGTGGCATCGGCGATCCTTAAGCAACGCTCATTTTGAGTCATTAATATTTTTCATCAACACAAGGTCATGAGGAGTCTAATAAACAGCCTCCTGAATAGCCCTGTTGATGTGCCTGCCGTCACGTGTCTCCTGCAGTTCAATCCACTCTAATTACTATCTTGCTACGGAAAATAACTCCCAATTACTTGCACTCGTTCTGAGAGCCGTGATGGTCAGCTTTTAGCCAGTGACCTTGTTGATTGGCAGGCTAAGCGCCACAACAGAAATGAAGAGGTCCTTTCAGTTTAGTTAACAGAGGAAGTTGAGGGTCAAAGGTCATGCTGGTATGCACTGAATCACTTACACTTACAGCTGATTATGTCCGCAGGCGGGTTTACTGGTGACCTATGAAATGAGATTTAGAATCTTAACTGCATGATGAGCTAAGATAATTCGTTTGACCATTTAGCTCAACATGGTGGTGGAGACATCCATGTGTTAGCTAATATCGCAAATGGATTATTTTCCAAATATATATATCCGTCATCTTAAACTGCCTGTATCCACAAATCCTTGTTCATTCCCCTTTTTGAGGAACATTTTGATGCTCTCGTAGTTTTCAAGTTGCTTAAATTTAAAGTAAATGTTAAAATTGCTACTGCACTGCTGTATAGTGTTTTTTTTCATAACTTGTCTATTCTCTGCCATAGATTGATAAAGGTATTTCTTTTTGGAATTACCCTTACGCAGATCCCTGTTATTCAGGCAGCATGCAGCATTGACACATCTTGTGCATCTCCAGAAATTAACTTTGCCTCGTCAGATCCACTCTAAACACTTCATAACTTATACAGTGTTTTTTGCTTTTTTAAAAGTAGTTCCATGAAAAGAAACATTTAGGCATTCATTCATTCATTCATTATCCATACTGCTTATCCCGAAGGGTCGCAGGGGGGGGCTGGAGCCTATCCCAGCTAACATTGGGCGAGAGGCAGGAAACACCCTGGACTGGTCGCCA
>JAVQJF010064545.1:0-34457 GCA_036023855.1 Gadopsis marmoratus | reverse complement strand
ACACACACACACACACACACACACACACACACACACACACAAAAGCAGCAACTAACCTGTCCGAGGCCCACAGCTGTCAAAACATGCACTAACAGATCCAAACACACAGCCCACAAACATCTAATCCGTCAACTGTTGTCAAGTGGTCGGCTATTCACCTCCTGACTTATCACTTACAAATCCCTTTTCTGTTCCCCATTTACAGCAATGAGAAAGGGCAGATTGCCATTAATCCATGAAAATTTGAGGATGATCACAAAAGCAACATGTGAATTATCTCACAAAGCAAAACACAACGCACACACACATTTATCGCAATAAAAGGATCTGGGTGAGTGCCCCTAAAGGTCTCAGGGGACTGAAAGAATTCCCCAAATCGTTGCAGCATGTAATTCACAGAAAACTGCAGTCAGACCGGTGCTCAATCGACTCACCGTGCTTGACAAAGCCTGATCCCTGTGACAGCAATTCTCAGCATTATTTGACAAACTCATCTCAAAAGTGACACAGCAGGGATGCTAATCCAGTGCTCACTCCAAACTCTTTAAACTTTAATGGTTCCCAATGATTGTGGATCTGGTTTGATGGTTTTAATAATTCTGCAGATCACTACGTTTTGCTTAAAATTTGGTATTAGCAGTGACACAATCAATACCACGGTATGTCTATGGAAATGAAGAATGATACATACTTTGTGTTCATGGTAATGTTTTTAAATTTGTTTGCATCTTGCATTCTGTTCTCCTTTAAATGTGCATACCGTGAGCTACTTTTACAACACAGATTTTCATACGTCCACACTATGTCGGCTAAATCTGAAAACACTTTTTTATGGTTTGGCTCTCTGTCACACCCAAGAGGAGAGCCTTTGAAACACAGACCCTAGATTACGTGTCCTAGCGTGTGGACAGGTAACACTGAGGTTTTGGAGAATGAAACACATAAGCCTGGTCAAGGACGGGTTAAGTTAGGAAGATATATATATATATATATATAATATTTCTGTCGCCTCTTACCAGCTTTGTGATAATTAGTGCAGGAGTCATTGTGCTCCTGAATAACAGGTAGCATTTATGAGTCGCTATCAAACTTGTCTGGCAAAAAAACCATAAAAATATTTCAGTTCAATTCGATTCATATAACACCAAGCACTTTTCATTTAGAGCAGGTCTAGACTACTCTTTTATTGTATTATTTGAATAATATGTGAGTAAGAACAGCTATACTGTGAGTTTGGATGTATTGAAACATACTATAATTAATCGCAGAGGCAGCGGGGAACAGAATGAAGCTTTAACCACCTGAGATTACCAAGCTGTCTGGCCTGTCCTTACCAGATGTTGACATGCACCCCATGTAGTGTAACTACACCCTCAAATTCATCTAGAACCCTCTCTCTCAGGAAACCTTTCCTAAACCTAACCATACTGCAACTGTTTCGGTGCATCCATGTGTGTCGTTTTGTGTCACGTTTATGTTGGCGAACATGTTGGTGAAGAGCATTTTCAGATTCAGCCAGCAGTCTGAGAGGTGCTCCTTTATTTGAAGTGCACAGCGTCTATGAGATGAGGTTATCAAAGCAACCACACTAGTGGACAGAGTGTCCTCAGTCCTCCATTTTGATGAGACACTAATGATGCTGTCAAGTCAAAACTACTCCAGAAGCACATTAATGTACTTGCTGAGTGAGAACAGACTGCCTTGTTGACTCAAACCTCACCACAGTTTTAACTGGAATCCACAAATCTTGTAAAGATAAATGAATATTATCATTTTACCTTTTTATTTTTATAGGCCGTATGCAGCATCGACCGGTGCCACAGATTGTCCCTAGATGGCCTTTCATAAAAATACACACATAGCATAACAAGAAAACCAAAAGAAAATACCATATAACCAGATAAAATGTCAATGAATGGCACTTGATGACAACATGCTTGCTCACTCTACAAAAACTGGGAAGTTGTTTGATTCACAGGCTCTAAAAGAAGCCCTCACATTGCCAAACTGTGATGGTAGCTGTATTGTGATCTGGACTAAATCACCAGAGAGAAGGTTCCCATCCACCGTGTCCCACAGCATGCCCAGAAAACCCTTTTAAATTTTGGGATCAACTCAGAGACACAGAGAGTTACCTTAATTTCTCGTAGCATTATTTCTAACAGCGAGATTTCACCTACTCACAATTTCTCTGACAAGCCTCAACAGCAAACATCCCACAAAACCCCCACAAAAATCAACTCAGGGCCTGACAGGATTTGGTCTGTAAAAAAATGGTTCCCTGGAGTATAAGCTTGAAAAGTTAAGATGGTCATTAGGCCAGTTAGAGCATGTTAGGTCAGACAAACACAGACCCTGAGGCTGCTACAGTATCAGAGGCCAAAGACTGAGAACCTCAGTGGTGTGCAGGAAAACCCTCCAACATTAATGTAAAAATACAATCTGTAAACAGTAGGGTAGATCAGTAACATGGGTTTTTAAGAAATATATGGGGGCATGCATACCTAGCTCACACATAAACACACACACACACACACACACAGATGTCAGCACTCCCTTAGTTGATCAGAGTCTGTTTCTCACAGGGGTGGGACTGTGGGAACCATGCTGTCACTTCCTGTGGCCGCGGGCCTCAGCCAATCGTCATCAGATAAGAGCCACGGCTCTGCCAATCAGAGCTAGGCCTCAGCTTCACATAATGGGGCAGGGGGCGCGATAAGGACATAACTTGCCAGGGAAAATGTCTTGATCTCAATTGTACCCCCCTTCAACCACCCTCCTCCCTCCCCTTCCCACCAAAATAGTTGTTTGGAGACAAGGTTTCTTATTGTCTTTCACCCATAATTACGCTCCCTTTCATCTGCCCCCCTGTTCCCCTTGACCCCTACTCTAGGGTCAGTGGCCAGGATATCCCACTCTCCTCTGGCCAATAATGTGCTTTTTAGGGTGGATGAAGAGGGGCATTCATGCCAGGGCAGACAGGAGAGCAGCGAGGAGAGTAATCACTCCATCACACTCTGCCCCCGTCTGTCCCAGCTCCTGCCCAAACACCCAAACAGCTCGCCTGGCTCCTTACATCAAAGACCTGGACCCGGACTGCAGCCTCAGCCCTGTGCAGCACAGAGGACGACTGTGTCACCAGCCAGGGAAAGCGCAGCAGCTCACCAACGTGGTTGTGATCACTGTGGAAACCCCCCTGAGAGTTTTCACAATCACTTTTGATGATACGGTGAAGACCATGGCTGAAATTCAAATAATTTAACTCACACTTGCTTGCATGGAAGCACACTTATTGCACATACACACCCACACTTTCAAACAGTCTTCAACAAACAGGGTCTGAACAGCCGGAGACCTGCACAATGAGTCATTAAGGAAGTGTGTGAATCTTGGTGAATTTTTCCATTAGCTAAACGTTGGGCAGTCAGACCTTACATAGATTAGCATTGTTCCAGAGCAGCTATCACAGGTGGTGGTCTGGCTTATGAACTAGTCCCTAGATGCTGTCTGAGCTACACTATCTGTAGTCAGGTTATGTCAACGTTAAGAATGTATTTTAAAGTGGAGCGTCACAGCATATCTACAGCATGTCTGTGTGTATCTGCCTGGTTTTACTTCCCTGTAAAATGTTGGAGGGCCTATCTTAACTCTGCACACAGAGAACAATAAGCACAATGTGGGGCAGTATCTTAAAACATTCCTCAAAAAGAGTTGAAGAATGACTGGAATTCTGCCAAAATATTCCACTCTGTCAAAAGCCCCGCGCCCTCACTGATACATGGACCAACTGTACTGAAATACAGCAAACTCAACTCTCTCAGGTCTACTTGCTTTTCCTTATAACATAAAAAATGGGAGGTTTTCAACAACTTTAGAATCTTAGATTCATTTAATGTTAAGAAAGTGATTTAAGTCAGAAGTTTAAATAAAACATAAGTGACCACTGCCGTGATGCTCTGGCTCCTATCAGTAGTGTTGCCTTGTGCAGCCATCGGCCTGAATAGACCTCAACCAGTCTGCCTGCAGCCTACTTGCCTTCAGAGTTTCACTGTGATCAATAGCTGGATTAATTTCTGAAAGGATTGGGGGAGGAGGAGGAGGAAGAGGAGGAAAGCAAGGAGAAGGAGGAGGGAGGAGGTCGTCAGAGCCTCAGGCAGGGGAGGTTTCAGAAGGTGGGTGTTAATGGTGCTGACAGGCAGCGAAAGCTGAAGGGATTTAAAAGGCGAGCTGAGGGGCGCTGGAGCAGTAAGAGCTGGAGCGGGAGCTTCCACCCCCCCACCCCCTCCACCCTACCTCACCCCAGGTCACCTGGCAGCACGCAGGGTGGCGGGGCGTCAGATTAGGATCTGAGAGGGAGAGATAACGATTTTATTGCCCCCTGGACGGGGCTGTTGGAGCCAGGGAAGGAGGAGGGCAGGCCAAGCAGGTTGGGGTGGGTGGCTGAATGGTGGTGGTGGGCGTTAACGTTTGTTTTAACCTGGGGAGATAGATGCAGCCAGCCAGGCAGGGTCTTTATGAAAGAGCACCCCAGCAGGGCAGTAAAACACACAGGCAACATGCTTAGAATACCAGCAACACCACTCAACCAACAGTTACAGCAGCTTATCCATCACAGCCTCGACATATGCGCACGACTCAGAGACAAACACACAACCTTATAATGTTTGCGTGTGTGTGTCTGTGTTTTTCCGTGGCTTAGTAAGTAGCTGCACAAATTGATTGTCAAGTGCTCAGCGAATAACTGATATTGCAAATAATTGTAATGGTTGCCATTTCCGCCACTGTCCTAATTTGGGTAAGTTGAGTAAATTAATATCCGAGGGCCTGCAGGGGATTCCGCTTTCTCATTGATCAACAATGTGTACTTTCTCTCATGTTATCTCCTGAGTTATTGGAAATGGGATGAGCCCAATCCTATTACAAGCAAACACAGAATAACGTATGAAATCTATATGTATTTCACACCACTGTGATCTTTGGTCACTGAATTCTGCACACGTATTGGGAGCCTGTATTAGCTTTGCGTGTCTGGCCCAGGCGCTGGAAGAGAGATAAGGAGAGCGGATATGAGAAATATGAAAAATAGCTCTGTGATAGGATGATCAGCGAGAATGAGCAATACAGGCTGCAGTGACAAATGGCACAGGGAGCCAAAGAGGAGAGCAATGCAAAATGGTATTAGAGCCAAGGACAGAATGATTTTCCAAGAGGAGTGGCGATGAAACATACTTTCTTAGAACGAACACGTCAATAATAATGCAATTAACGTCTCAAATTAGAAGAATATAAGCGAATACATCGGCAGCATGAGAAAAGGCCTGCTTTAACGCTTGCTTCTTAATATATCTTATCTTGCAAAGATAAGATTATATGACAGGATATCTTTGGGTGTTTTTCATGGAACAATCCAACCAAACAATTGAAAATGGACATCCGCACCATCAACAGATGAATGGCACAGATCCTCCTCAAACACACAAACCCCCACCTTCTCTTCAACACTCAGTCTCGTACGCACACTCAAAGGGGATTTTGGGGCCCTGTGGAGCGGCACGTGAGCAGCCCTCTGTCAGCTGTGTTTGCAGTGAGGCAGGCGAGGGGCGCCCTGCACCATCCGAAAGAGAGTAGCGACCCAGGGAAAAGGAAGAAAGGAGGGGTGGCTCTGTGGAAAGGCCAAGGCCCGGAGTGGAGAGAAAAGAGTGGCCACTAAACAGCTTTCCTCCAGAGAGAGAGAGAGAGAGGGAGAGAGAGTTAGAAGAGGGGGGCTGCTGGAACAATGCCCCTTCAGCTGCAGGTGCAATGGCTAAGGCCGTGTGTGTGTGTGTGTGTGTGCAGAGAGCGCTTTCTTTTTTGTGTTAATTGAGCTGATCTGTTGTCTTTTCTCTGCTGCAAGTTTAACTCGCAGCTGATTAACATGTGGCCTTTTGGAGCTCCTGTGTGTGCAGCGTGTGTGTGCAGAATTACAGAATGAGCTCGGTTGCCAGCGTGAGCAGAGTAATGACACAGGCACAGGGTGTGTAGACACAGGCGAACAGAGAGTGTTAACTCGATTTGCACTTGTATAGAGCACAGAGCAATGGTTAACACATCTGAATAAAGGCTTTATGTGCTACATGTCGTACAATTGGAAGTGCACACAGGCGTCACTCAGCCACTAGATTAAATAGCATACTCAGAGGATTAAAGGCTTTATACCTAAGAACAGTAAAATGCAGTGTAACAAAGAGGTATCACCTACTGTATATACTGAGACACATTGCTGTTATAACACCCTATCACCTCCAACACAGCACTTGCCTTTGCACAACTTGACAAACTTAAAAACTTTATTTTAAGTGGTAGCTATTGTGACCGCAGTAGGTTAAACAAAGAACACTTTTTGTTGAGTTTGAGATCAAAACACTTTGGTGACTGAACTTAATGAGGTCTGGCGGTCCTGACGCCGAGGATCTGTCCCTGACAGCCGCCCCATGGTGAGAGATCCTGATATTCAGACCCCACCAGACTGGACGGCCGTGTTTGGACAACTGGATCCTATCCTACACTCACATGAGGCACTGTGGCCACAGGAGGACTTGCCTCGCAGCCCGAGGGGCATGCTGGGGCCAGGCCTCAGCGCTGACACTCTGGTAGAAAGGTGCCCATGTACCACCCACTGGCTTTGGAGGTGGTTCTGACCCACACACAGGAGCAGAATTTGTGTGCATAAACAGTGGATGCATACATAACTCACACACACACACACACACACACACACACTTAATGCGCCTCAAAGTGAGAGCTCCAGGGCCATCGGCGGGGCGCTCAGACAGCCCCAGTGAGGCAGAAACACAGAAACATGTGTAAGGCCTTAAAGAAGACACTCACTTCACAGAGGAGTGTGTCCCCTGTTCCTCCCCTATCCCACACCTCGGCCCATCCCTTTCATAGGAGATTATTGGGAGAGAGAGGGGAGCAGAGGGTAAAGATGGAGAACGGTGATATGGACAAGAGCGAGCGAGAAAGATGAAGACAGAAACAGGGAGATTTTTCTCTCCACCCCTCTCTGCAGATATTACTGCTTAATTAAAAGGGCAGCATGTGCTAAGTATTATTCCAGCTGAGATCTCTATCTTCAGCCTATGTAATAAGATCTTCAGCAGGCTTACAGCTAAATTTTCGAGCAAATTTCCTTCCTATTCTTTGCCCTTATTTCCTCTTGGCCTACGTCTGTTTTGTGCTGCCGCTGAAATCTTTTTGCGCGCCTGCATTGTGTGTGTGTGTGTGTGTGTGTGCATGAGCCAAGTGGGACTGTTTTGCATGTTAATTAATGTAATATTTTGTACACCACTCGGGTGCCTGTAAGTGTTCTCTTGAATGTGTTCCAATTAAGAAACATCCCTCAGGCACAAATTGGTTTGGACACATTGGAAATATCCCCGTATTTTTACATATTTGGGAGATCATAAAAAACGTGAACAAAATGCAGAGTTTACATGCAGTACAAGTGCTTGGTTTCTGTAGAATCTTACAGATGAACCCCCTTCTCCTGAACTGTCAGAGCCAAAGCCATCTCTCCCCGTCTCCATCTGCTCTGCATCACAACGGCGATCCACGTCTGCTGCTAATGCTGCAAATCCAGAGATGGTGACTGGCTTGAGTGTCAGGCTGCCTGCTTTTAACTGAACATCCACAAAACCTTAACGGTGCAACAAGATTTTGTATCACTATAAACCTGTGCCTAGCGCTGCAGATCCACAATATGCTGGAATACAACACGAGTTCTGTCCATACAGAAATCACTTTTAAAATCAGTTCATCTTATGAGGGAAAACATACAACACATGGTCACATGTACACACACGGTAAGCATGATTGCCAAGTCATTCATGTATCATGGCTACTGGAGGGGTGGCTGTGGGACCCTTTTTGCAATTTTTTCCAAAAGAGTGGCTTTGGACTCGCATTCAATCATCTGGTAAATTAGTTTAATCCTGCAGCAAATCTGTCCCTCTCCTGGGACGTTTCCAGAGGTGTCAATCGGAGATAAGGCCTGTGTGACAATAAAGCCACCAAACCAGGGGGGTGGGGGGGCAGCACTGCTCTTCAACTCTTCCATACATTTGAAGCTATTTGATTTATGGGAGCAGAAAGAAAGACAGCTATTTCCCTTTTCATTAAACTGTTTTAAGGAAGGAAAGAAATGGTGTGGACTGAAGTGTTACCTTTAACAAACTGCATACGATAGTGTAGCTTCTGTATGCAATAGGTCGGAGGAAAAACACACTGTGCAGGAGAAAAGAAACATACAGTGTGTTCAGAAGTATTGAATAATTAGTTTAAAGGGGCCTTCTGGTGCCTTTAGGGTTTTTTAATAGTCTCTTACCATAGAACCATAATTCCAGTTATAGTCACATAGAGTGCTTTTATATTATATGGTATCATTGTGGGTTAACATAGTTTCTGTTAAGGAATCTTTAAACTTTACCACCTGCAGCAGCTGGACCAGTGATGTACAGACACTCAAGGGGATAAACAAGCATACCTATTCAAAACCCAAACACACAGGCAGATGAGCACACATGCACACTGACACATAAACAGTCTCTGTATGTCTCTGTCTTCCTTCACATTAAGTCAAGCCTCTGCAGATCACTTCTGCCCTCTATTGACTACGAATGGGACTGCAGCTGCAGATGTGTGGAGATAAAGGGTGGATTTACACAAGATGTAAAGGTTTTGATTTAGTGTGGCTTTATACTGTATATAGTATCCAGAGTGTTGCAGTTCAACAACTGGTAACTGGCAACTGGTATTGGGAGCATTGTAAAAGAGGAACAGGAAGAGAAAAATGGAAGTCCTCTGTTTGAGAAATAACTATGACTTATAACATTTAAATGCATTATTGGAAAATGATGCTATTTAAAATGAACCGTCATCACTGTTCATTTTTCATATATATATATATATATATATATATGACAACCTCTGCACAAATGAAAGTGGGAAGCCATTCTGAAGACAGAACTTTGATACATTAAATAATTGATTCATATAATAATACATCATATGATAGATATGCACTCGTTTACAATGGTCATTTATCACAATTTCAAATTTTCTAAAACCTACCATTAATTACAATAAAATATGGAATTTGGTGGACTCCAAATCCACTTTAGTTTTTCATCATTACAACAAATAATTTGATGCAGTACTGGGAAAGAAATATTCAAGTTATCAGCCACCGCATTTTCTTGTGTCGTGTACTAAAAAAGAATTCTAATTACTGTAAGGGAGTTTTCTTTGCCACTACCCACTGCTGAATAACTAAAAGGTGGGTGTCATCAAACTTGTTTCACCTTCCTCTATACTAGTGCACATCTACGCAATACAAATACTCTATTCAAACATACTCTCTAAACCTGTAAGTTTCCACATACAGTGAGCAGACGGCTAATGCATTGCAGAATGGCATAACGGAGTGGCGCAGAGTTGGGTGATTTAATGTGAGTCATTTTAACATTAAAACAAGTGGGACGCAGAGGAAACAAAAAGAGCAAAAGAGGAAAGGAAACTTCAAAATGCTCTTTGAGGAAAATGAGATCACAGGCTGCAATTATATAATTCTTGTCAAGTGATGGTGGCGATAGCCTAAGTAGAATGCATGCACACACACATACACGCATAAACTCCAGTGGGAGAATAGCCTCCTTGACTGCATTTTTAAATGTTGGAAAGTTATGGGGGTCACATGGGGGTCAGGTACAGGAAGAGTATGTGTGTATGTGTGTGTGTCTGTGTGTACATGTGTGTGCCAGGCCCTGAACACTGGGCCCCTGATAAAAGCACTTCTTCTGATTTCCTCCTTTGGTTTTTGTTTTTGACCATTTGGTCCCTCTCTTTCTAGTTATGATGAAAGTCAAAAAGCCAAGCGTTCCCAAGTGTTCCCTGATGCCAAGCGCAGATTTGAAGTGGGAGCATGACATATGAAGTGTGTGTTGTATGTTTGTATGTGTATGTGTATGTGTGTGTATGTGTGTGTGTGTGTGTGTGGATAACGAGGGCTCAGACTAGAACCTTTGTGCTCTTTGTAAACTGGAAGATGTGGAGATGGTGTAGCATCCATGATATGTAGGCAACAGCATGAATGCCGGGTTTATTCGGAGCGTGGAAGCAGCACTCCATACTGTTCCTGACTATTCATTATATGTTAGTATTCATGCGGTTGTGTTGTAGTATATGTGATGGAGCCGTATCAAGATTTCTCAAAGCCCTGAGACACTGAAGCAGCTCATACATGCATGCAGAAGCCCACACACACACACACACACACACACACAGAGACTGGTGATGGGGCCAGGGGGGTCTGCTGCTAGGTTCCCAGGGAGCCTCACTGGTCTGATGGAGGCACTTTGTCTGAAGCCGGGGCAGACTACAGCAGACTCCAGAGGAGATGCCTATCAGCTACTGGCTACACTACGGCCTGGAGGAGGGATAGAAAGAGAGAGCGAGCGAGCAAGAGAAAGAGAGAGAGAGGGGGGACTACAATATAAGATGCTGAATGAAAAAATAGTCAGCATCAACATAGAAATCAGAAAAAAGTAATTGCTCACTTAAGGAAGAAATAAAAATTCCACATCTGCCTGAATTTTTGAAGGCCGTATGAGGTTAAGACAACTCACAAGAAATCAACATTTCCTATGAGCTATGTATGCAAGATATCGACATCAGTGTTTTACTGCAGCGGTCAAGCGATTGAGATAAATCCCTCAACGGACGAATCAAGTTAAAGAGCCCAATGGCTATCCGTTGCAGATAACGGTAGCATCGGAGGCCATATGCAAGTGTTGACAGGCAGAGTGATGTAGAGTGAAACAGAGGGTGAGTCAGGTCGGTGATGCGCTTAAAGGTCAACAAGGAGCATGACCTCTCCAGGTGTGGCCTCCTCTCTCAGCCCATGAAACAGCAGGCAACCTTCCACGCTTTCTTCATCCCCGT
This sequence comes from Gadopsis marmoratus, assembly GCA_036023855.1. Taxonomy (NCBI): domain Eukaryota; kingdom Metazoa; phylum Chordata; class Actinopteri; order Centrarchiformes; family Percichthyidae; genus Gadopsis; species Gadopsis marmoratus. Next base: position 23,477 of record JAVQJF010064545.1, on the reverse strand, counting down.
TATTTTTAAATTATCTCTGACAAGTTTAAATTTATATACACCATACAGATCATCTTTCGTTCTGACGTGGGGACTCTGACAGACATTGTAAGGTGCTGAGCAATGATAAGAACAACAAAAAGCGGATACAAGGATAAATGCAATTCCTTTCTGCCATCTTTTCCCTCTAATCCTTCTCTCTGATTACCGAGGCAGTGCGGGGTTGTGGATCGGGTGGGTTAGACGGCGTAAAGGTAGACAGATCTAATGTGTGCTGTCTGCTGCATGGCGACTTCTTAGTTAGAGCACAGGGGAGGGTAGGGGGTGGGCAGGAGGGACACCGTGACCCAAAGATCTCCGCAGCCTCTGTCAGCGGAAAATTAGATTACAAGAGTCGGACCAGGGGGTGACTAAGGAGGGGGCGTCAAGAAGTCTAAATATGGAGGGCTCAGTATGTCCATAATTAATTTAGACAAGTTAGATGAACCAACAGACTCATCTCGTCCTCGCTGTCCAGATTGTTGATGCTCGTGTCAAGTGTGTGTGTGTGTGTGTTGTGAAACCTCACACAAATCCACCGTGGCTGGATATATAAATAACAGTACAGAGGAGCATAAACATTAGCGATATGTCCGAATAGATGGTTTTGACAAAATAGCAGCCAAAACAGGCCAATTCAGATAGTGCCATTCAGAATGTAGCCATTCTGAGAAACAGGCCCAAAACACGAAGGCGCACGCCCGCTTGGATTAATACTCAACATAATGGAATGATCAACCCAGAGTGGAAAATCGATTTTGTTGTTTTTTTTTTCCTGAGATCTCAAAAGCCTCACAAACTTTTTCTTTTCATTAGCTTATGTGAAGAAAGATGACCAACTTTTGCTTTGATATGAATCAGTTAGATGTATAATCAGTCAGGACTATAAGAGACAGAAAGAGAAGAGGGGGGGAAAGAAACAGGAAGGAGAAGTCTGGTGGAGAGACACTGGCAGCAACTCTGGATGAACGGTGGCAGCAGATGGCGGGTGGTGACGAGAAAGGGAAGGAAAAGAGCGGGAGGGGGGTGATGGACAGAGACAGAGCAGAAAATTGAAGTACATGTAACATGACACAAATGGACAAAAGTATTTAGCTAATGATTTATTATTAAACAGAGCAAGCAGCCCTCCCCAGCCCGATCCCCCAGCCTTGCCCAGGCCCCAGCCCTATTGTAGGGAGATGGAGAGGCAGATAAGCAGGGCTGTAATGGTAGTCAGATGGCAGGTGGGCCGGCCGAATCCGGGGTTAATCACTGCTAAGTGCTGTGGAGAGGGGAGGACACGGGGCCTGGCTGAAACACTGTATCCTGGGGGGCATTGGGAGGACAGGTAAGTCAGCCCAGGTAACTCACCTCAGCGGCTCAGGAGGACAGCTGGACTCTCACACTGGCTGCCTAATGGTGTTAACTCAGGAGAGTCGCCACAATGATATGTTATATCAACACACTCACCTACGTCTCGCTCTTTCAAACCATGTTAGGCTCTTTTGTACGCGCTCCATCCTGCCTTATTGCTCGAAGCATTTCCGAGTAACACAAGTGATTTAATCTGTCTGAGAGGAAGGAGAGAACACTGTGTAACAGGGTAACAAAGTAGAGAGGCCTGTGCAGCTTTAAATGAAGCTCTTCTGAGGCCAAACGAAACAACTTTTAGTCATTTTTATTTCACAGATGGATGAAATGAAAGGCTAACGTAATGCATATTAAATTTTGATTTTAAACATGATGATAATGAAGGCCTAAGATTTCAAATATTGTAGACAGACCAAAAACAACACCGAAACTGACATGACTATGAATACCATTTCATTTTGACCCTCTCTAGTTTCAGGTCATTCACAAGTTTCCTTAGAGTGCCCCCTATCTGTGGCTGTCTCCACACTCTGAGCTGCATTCGCCTCCAGCGGATATCAGGCTACATGAAAAGAAACAACAAGCAGCCTCTCCTGCCACAGCATGAAATACGGGCCGCCATGCGTCTAAACAGAGGATGACAAACCCATAATGAAGGCAGTAATTGGAACAACATTTCAGGTCCACCGTGCACGTCTCGCTCTGGTATCCCTGCCGCCATCAGGCCCTTCTCCCAAATCATTCCCAAACGTCCGGCAAATCAAAACAAAACACGGGGAAAGGAACACAACTTTACAGAGCAGTGACTTCTGATGGGCCATTTCTGCTGGAGACTCCAGTCTGTGTGGAGGTGGGCCTTTACATAGCCCTTAACATGAAACAGGCTGCTACTCTGGGCTACATTCAGCTGGAGCCGTCGAAGGTATTGGTGCACTATTACTGCAACATACATGAGCTTTTGTTGTGTTTAGAAATAAAAGGTGCACAAATGGTGTCTGCGCTGCACGCAATCTGGCCCGATAGGACAGAGACACGAGGGGGGAAAAAATGCACACATACAGGGACCTCCTCAATTTCCACCTTAACGCACACACACGCACATAAACACCTTCATCCTACCTAGCACAACCATCAGCCATATAGCAAGCTTATTCCACTGCCTGCTCCCATAAAATGGAGTCGTCGTAAACAACAGATGAAGTCATCTTGTTTTAGAAGAAGAGAAGAGGAGAGGTCAAGTTGAACAGAGAGCCTTAGTTAAATCATCTGCTTGTAGTAAACAGTTGAGAGGAACATCTATCAGCCAGGCACGTGCCACTGACAGTATAATAATAAGGTAGCAAGAGCTGGAAGCGTGCGCAGAAAGCAGATGAAGAGAGCCACTTCTCTCCAGAGACAGAGGGAGAGAGCGCGAGAGCGGATGAGGAAAGAGAGGACAAATAGAAAAGAGAAAAGTACCTCATCACCTTTTCCATCAGCATGGCGGGTGGTACTGGCGTGACTGAACACAGCAACACTGTGGACCCTGTTCATAATCACAAGGTTACTGTTCATTGTTCGACGTGACCCGGTGGACATGAGTGACAAGGTGGGCAGCCGGGCTCTGTGCTACTGTGCAGATAATTACCTCATGACGACAAAGTGAACTTTGATGTGCACTCTCTCCGCTGTAATGCTTTAATGACCTTAGAGCTGGTATTTGTGCACGTCTGTGTATATGTTTGTGTGGAAAATGCCTGCACACACGCTCAACACACACACGCAGACACACCCTCTCTCTCACACCCCCCCCACACACAAGGCTTCAGCCAGCCAGTAGCGTTGATGTCAATCAAGTGGGTGTCTAATTAAAAGTAACAGGAGGAAGCTGCTGGGGACAGCAATCGCTATCGGACTCACATTTTCATATCAATGGCCTTTTTTAATTAAACTGAACAGCTAATAAGCCTCAGCATCCAGACCATGTAGCAGTTTAACAGACAAAGAGCCACAAAGAAAACACACGCACACACACACATGCATGCATGCATAGCAAAGAATAGGGGATGAGAGGTAAAGACAGAAGGATGAATAATGACGAGTCAGAAGCAGAGTGATGCATTGCCTTTGAACCTGTTGGCTCTCCTTTGTTTGTGGAGGCGCTTTGCCAGCAGCTATTGTTGTCAACAAAGTTTATTTAGCGTTGATGGTATTAAAGAACACAGTCCAACAGAATTTGCCTTTGCAATGAGACGGGGAGAAATGAAAGGGAGGTAAAAGAAAGAGCATAGGGCGCTATCTCTTCCTCAGATGAAAAGGAGAGTCTACAAACAATTTGGGCACGTGTGTGTTGGTTATTCTGCCTCACAGCTAAAGGGGAATTATAAATGTATTTGAGTTAGAGTGACTGGTTGAAACACAAAACAGGAATAAAACTAAAGCTGCCATCTTTATTTAAGCCAAGAAAGGCTAAACAATAACATATTTGTGCCAAATGATTTGGGTATCATGAAATGAAATAATACAAAAGTAAAATGTCACAGGAAAATTCAATCTTATTTCCATCAATGGATTTAGCAGCTATTGAAGAAAAAAAAGCATGACAGCATAATTCAGTGACATGCATTTAATGCTTAGCGGCGTGGTTATATGATGTTATACTGCCAAGCTCAAACAATGACATTTAGCAGCTCCAAACAATTGCTTTGTTCATGAGCCAAACATAATTAATGTGTTGATCCTCTTTTATAAGAAATTAGCAAGCCACTCAAATCTGGTATTTCTGGGGGGGGGGAGCACAGATTTCCTTCTTCACTATCCCTCTCCTCTCATATCAACAGTGTGTCTGCAAAAATACATAATTACACCAGGTTTCCAGGATGTGTGCGAGAGAGAATGGGGACAAAAGGCAAAATAAATGGGATGTATGATTCCCATACTGCTAAGATTTCTCTTTGGAGGAGATTATGGTTCCATTCTAACAAACACGACAAATCTCCATTTTCCCAACCTTTAACAGCAGATAAAAGGGCCTTGGATCCCTTTTCCACACTAAATCCCAGATCAACTTCTCCGTAGCTATTCAAACCACCCAGCAGGTTGTTTCTAAAAACGCTTGAAAGTGAGCCTAGAGATAGCCAGCTCTGACATCTCAAATGAGCTCTCCGTGCCGCCGTGACGTGTGCTTGACGCGCTCATTCTCCCTCTTTCTTACTTCTTCAGAAACTTTTAACATCATGACCCCGAGAAACATTTGCAAACTATAACAATAAAATTAACTTGTAATGAGCAAAATAATTGCACATCAAACGCTGCTCGGTGGTGGAGTGCAAGCTTGGAAGAAAGGGCCCAATTTACAGATTACATGGCTCATGACTACCGAAGTTCAAAAACACAGAGAAATTGGTTGTGAAGTGAGAAAAAAGGGCCCTTCCAAAACGACTCCGAAGCATTCTTTAAACTTGTGTAATGGATACGCTGCGGGCAACTGGGCAAATTCACCATGCAAAGAATCTCCATTCTGCACGCAGCACTTCAAAGGGGAAAGGAACGGAGTTTGAGGGAGCCAGTGGGCACAGGGAGAGGGGTGGGGGGGGGCGAACACGAGATGCACATTTGTCTCCCGGAGTGACAGAAATTGGCGGGGGGTGTTCAAAATGAGAGATTTAGCTGATCTAGGGCAGAGCAGTAGTTCAGTCAACACCACAGCGCTTCCTCAATCTTCAAAAACACAGGGAATCATAATATAGAGAGAAGAAATGCTGAGAAAGTTAAAATGGAAAGCAAGACGCACATCAAGACTCAGAGGAGACTGGAGACACTTTTCTCTCCTCCGCTGAGAACGAGAAGAGAGTGAGTAACCGAAAGAAAGAGAGATAGAAGATAGGGAGATCGATGGCTCGAGCGACTAGGTCAAGTTGTCGTGTTATATTTTTCTCTATCAGGAAGCGGCCTTTTATGTTGTGTTGGTAGAGGAAGTAGCGGGAGATTGCATTAGCAATGATAAAGTGACCAATGCCATGCTGTGTCTTACCATCAGATACACACACCCACAACACAGCAGATTACTCCAAAAAACACCTAAAGCCAAGATACACTCTGGACTGCGGTGGACAGCTGGTATCACGTCTGCAAATCCACATGTTGGGGGACAAAAAAAGTCTGATTTTACCCAAATAAAAACCCTGTGTGAAGGGCTAAAGCTACACGGTCCTCTTTCTGCACAGCAAGTAAATTGTGTTGACATTTTTATTCCTTTAAAAGTTCTGTATTTTGTAGTTGTTGCTAAAGTTGCTATCAGTTGTACCTAAACTGAAACAAGGTCACAGAGATTTTATGCTAAAATGTTGAAACGTCAAATAAAAAGCCACAAAAGTTCCTCAGACAAAATGTGTTGCTATTTATTTAGCTGTCTCAGAATACTCAAGAGAGACATTTTCTTGGCCAGGATGTTTTGTGCTCATTTCTCATGTTGCCTCCGCTTTCACCCCTCACTCATTCCGTCTCTCCTCCACCCCTCTCTCTCTCTCTCTCTCTCTCTCTCTCTCACAATGCAGTCTCCTTCTCCTGTTCTGGAGACTTATCTGATGGGAGCTCTGCCACTGTTTGCATAAAACACTGTTTATAAGGGGTTGCATATGTTAAAACATTAAAACATGCATTAGAGCGAGAGATCGCACACACACACACACGCTGCACACGGATGTGCACACACTGACAAGTTGAGCTGTTCTGACCTTGCTAAAAAGCTGTGCATCTGATTTGTTTAAATAAAGCTTCTCCTTTTATATCAAGGAAAACGTACACACACACACACACAATATTTAAGTTGTTTAACTATATTTTGGTAATATGACATACACATTAATAACGCGATTTATTAAGCTTTCATTCTCATATTTCAATGGTTTCAATGGTTTCATTTAGTTTACAAAGAACAACATTAGATTACCTAATATTTATTCTTAATGTAGATATGATGTAACGTAATATCAATATGATAAGATAAAAGAAGGAACACATGGCGTGTACATTACAGTTACAGTTACAAAGGTCAGCTGAATAATAATTTATATGTGTCAGCCTTTGAAGTCTGATGAGGTTTGCAAGACAAGGCAAAAAAAAAAAGATCCAAACAAACTCTTCTGTCTAAAGAAAAAAAAAGCATTTTAAAAAAGAGGTGAAAAGAGTCTGAGATGTCTTCAAAGTTCTTGCTTTGTCTGACCAACAGACCAAAACCCAAACGGGTTCATATGCAACAATACAAACAGAGAACAGCATCAAATCCTCAATAAAATTAACTTGACTTAAGTGATTCATTAGCAAAACAGCTCTTGATTAATTTTCTCCTGATCGACTAACTGATCAATCATCTCATAGTGTCAGCAGCAAATAGGAGCAATCTCAGAAATCCTGCTTACATATATTCCACAAAACATATGCCAATTACCTACTGCAAAGAATGAAAGAAATGAAATCATGCTATCATAAACAACAATCAGATCTACACATTAATGGAGCCGCAGTAGGCAAGGCCCCAGCTAGGTCTTTTGCATTTTTATTTGCATACACTGTCATACATTATTTATCTGAAATGAAACAACAATGGGGTAACTGCACTCTTCCTTCTGATCTCCACTACACCATTTTACTGTGTTTACTAAGGGTAGTGATGGGGTGGGATCAACAGTGGCTCTCTATGCTTTGGTCAGCCACGTCAACATGTCTTTTCCTGTGTGGACAGGGCCCTTTAAACTGAGCAGCCAGGAAGGACGGTTCCCAGGAGGTTGAGGAGTGAGAGTTGTGTATAGATTGGAAAGGGTGCTGTCAACAGCGACGAGCCTTTTGCCCTGACACATGACCTGACTACTTCCGGGTCATGTCGTGATAGCCTTCCTGAAGGTTATTCAGAGTGCCAGCCTTGCTTCACATGACCTCCAACACATCACATTCCTCAGCACAAATATCACAAAGTCTTTTTCCTTTCTCTCTCTCTCTCTCTCCCCCTCCCACACACACTATCAGACAACACTTGCCCACTCACAGTCTGCTTATGTCACATCCGATCACAATTGTCTAACCGCACTGACTGAGGCTGTTTGATGTGTGAACATCAGACTGGTGTGGGGTTAGTGTCAACAGCTGAGTCATGGGGGTTAATGGAGATGATGGGTGAGTGCGGGGTCTTAAAACGCAGCGCGCACTTTCTTTGACCCACGCATGACTGAAGATCATCATCATCATTAGAGCTGAGGGTATGCAATGATGAGCTCATCATGAAGAGAAGATGGTGCTCATTTATGTCTATGAGGAGGAACATCTCATTCACTCAAGAGAAGTGTTAGGTTGTGAAATACATCAGGCAGAACACATATCCTGTGTTCATAGAGAACACGATTTTCTTTGGCAGACGAGAGCTGCGTTCTCAAAGATGCATGAAATGTCAGTGTTTTGTATATGAAGAAAAAACAGGTAGTTTTTACTACATTTTATTAAGATCTCATGTAAATGTCTTCTTGTTTTATTCCCAGAACAAAATGACAATAAAGTCCGATTTGATTTGATAGTTGACCGTTAACTACAGGTTTAAATCTTCTATCACGGTATGTGTTATTGTGTATAACATACGTGATCATGACAGACAGGGGTACATTTTCTGGAAATTCAATTACTGTTTTTAGATCAAATAAAAAAAGATGGTCCAATCTCTTACTGGCATAGAGTTGTCCTGCTCATTGATTTTCAACATTGCCTGCAATAGTCTAATCCATCCTAAATAATAAAAAATATACAATAATTTATTGATATAAAGAGCTGAAACGATTAGGTGATTAATCAATTCACAGAAAACTCATTGGAAACAATTTTGATCATTGATTAATTGTTCCAGTCATTTTTCAAGGAAATAGTTTTTGGCTGCAGCTCCTTCAATTGAGGATTTGCTCTGTTTTATATCATTGTAAATATAAACTGGTTATCATTGGGCTTTGGAAAGTTGTTCAAACATTTCAATTATTCATGTAGGGCTCCTGGAAATCATAGTGGCCAAATTTCACTATTTTGTGAAATTTTGTTGACAAAATGATTAATTATAATTAAATGAGAAAATAATCTGCAGATTCATTAGTAATGAAAATTGGTTGATGTACAACCAAGAAAAACAGATAGATCACTGATGAAATTACATTTTAACAAAAGGATATCAAAAGTAGAGATTCAATAAAAGCAAAGAAATACAGACTGTAGAATAATTTAATAAAAAGACTTTTCTAATGAAATGTTTTAAAAGGATTTAAAAAAGAAAAAAAGTCACCATTACTGCAAAATCATCTGAAGTTATACTATACTGCCAATGTTGCCCAGCCCTTACAACATATATAATAATAGTCCCAGTAAAATATATGGGGAAGGAAAAGTGACAAAAGTTGTATGTTGTATCACCAATGCTTAAATGTGTAATTTTAAAAAGTAGAATGTTTGAAACCTTTGCAACCTTTGTTTGTTCTTACTGCACATGTATTAAATACATTCAGTTATGTTAGATTACACTACAAAACATTTTATATGTCAGGGTTCTTATAGTTTGAAACATTTTGGACTTTTGCACGGAGCCTTTAAACCTCTGCCTGAACCCCGACTCAGTGCTCAACTCTCAGTGGACACACGGGGAGTTGTGTCTGGGCCCCATTAGGGCAGGCTGGGGGTATTCCAAGTGTGCATGGAGGTCACGTGATGGGTTCCCACAACTCAGAAACTCAGCTTCCCTGAAGCTACAACAGGAAGCAGAGTTTAGGGACAGACTAATGGACAATCATTATGCTTTCTGGTTCCGTTCATTCTCATTTCTTCTACTAGTGTGAGAACACAGAGCCTCTAGTCCCCCAGGCACAGAAAAGCAGTGATATCTGCACTTTGTTCATTATGCTGCACAAGTGATAGCCCATTTTCCCATTTCTTGGCTTTTATTCTTTTTAATTTATCCTCTAGTTGAGCCATTTCTCTGGCCGTCCTGCTCTGCTCAGTCTCCAGGTCTCTACTCTATCTCTTAATTCCCCTTTTGATTGGCGGAGCTGAATGAAAAACTGAAGAAATACAAAACTGCATCTAAGTTTCCTTTGCACCAAGCCATCACTAAATTTCACTGTATTCGAGGCAAAAATCCTCAACCATTGTGCAATGCTACAATCACAACCCCCTCGTCTTTCCCTGTGTTTAAATTGTGAACATGAAGAGGTGGCACTGATGGAGGCAGCTAATGAAATGTTTTTCCTCAAAGGCAACTTTTACTTCCTCTGTTCTTTTCCCCAAAGTTAGATAACCCAATATTGTTTGGTACAATGGCTGACAGCATTCTGTCTCCCTGTCTGAGCACCTGTCCAGTCTGACTCAAATGGACCAGAATGGACAGAAGAAAGGATGGGGCAAAGGCAATATGGCTGCAATTGTTATAGTATGCTTGAGAGACAGCCAAAAGAGACAGACCCACCAAACTGGGCCAAAAGAGAGCTCGCTGAATGGTGTGTGCATGATGTGTGTGTATTTAGGGGGCAGCTAGGACGGGAGATGTCAACATTTCTTCTCCAGAGTGCCCATCCACATTTGCATAATTTCCATTCCCCCACGAGCAACAAAGAAAGGAAGGAGATGCTCATACAAAAACCAAATTGACGACGGAACAATGGTGGCCTGAAGGGTCATTTAGAGGGGGCTAAAATTTCCTAAATCGTGGTTTAATATTTTGTCAGGCTAGTTTTGGAAAATGCTATTTTGCCAAAGCTCAGTCAGACCATTGCTTTGTATGATTTGACGAGCAAAATTCATCCAACCTGAATAGTTCTCAAACAATCAGAAGAAATAAAAAGAAAACAATGCCTTTCATTTCACTTGTCAGTATCAGTTGACTTTGCTGCAAGCCCAAAATGAGCAGCAACAGATAAAGGCACGGAGGATGGTGGACATATCAATGATTAATGCACATCCTTCCAAAGTTGAGCTTGAGATGCATAATTCAGTAACGACCACAACACACCGTATCACATCAAGCGTGGACAAGTGGTCTAACAATCCAAATGAACTACAGCTTGGATGAACAGCTCACACGTTCAAAGGTTTGAACTAGAAAATGTACAAAATAGGTCAATATATAAAGAGGGGCAATAAAACACAGAGATGTAGAAAGTTGTGGCTGCTGTATTGAAAGTTTCCTGGAAGCTCTGATAGGTAAAGGCGAACACAGCTGGCAGAGGGGCAGGTGTAGGGAGTGAGAGGGCTGTGAGTGAGGGCGAATGAGCGGGCGAGCAGGCGAAGATGGATGATGGATGCTGTTGATACAGGAGGAAGCAGCCCTGCTTTATCTAGGCAGCAGAAGCCAGACCTGCCGGGGTGATGGGTTGGCTGTCAGCCCTTTGTTTATGGACCACAACCCATCTCCCATCTCCTATATGCCCCAAAAGCCTAGATCACTCAAAAACGGCTAATACCTCACCGCTCTTTGTCTGTCTTTTCGTTGCTAACAAATGGTATTTGGTCTTCCCAAGTTTGCTTTAGATGTACAGTAGCAGCGGAAGAACTCTACAAAAGTGACCGTTCAATGTCGCTCCATTGGTTGGCAAATGTGAAAAAATAAATATGATACTAATTGTAACTGTTTAAGTCCATGGAGGAGGAAAGAGAAGAAACAGAGCAGGGGAAGAAGTAAACCTAATCCAACCATATCCCCACGAGTTGCACGCTTCCAATTAACGACTGGTTGGTTTATCAGTCTCCGACGGGTGATTGCTGTTTTTAATCATTTTCTTTCTCTACACGGTTTCTTCCTCTCTGTTCTTCCCACTCTTATCATCTAACCCCCTCCTCGCGCCGTCTCGCTTCCCACCCCTTCTCTGTTCAGCGCTGCCTCCGTTTCATCATGTTTCACATGGAGCCGCGCCGTGTCCGGAGTTAGAGCCTGGGTCTGTATGTTAAATACTTTGATGTGCCACTTTAAAATAATCGGCCTATGGTTGTTCTTCGACCACTGACACAACACCTTCCACAATGAATTATGCAGCTCCAGGAACCATCTGAGTTAAGACTGTAACCCAATTGTGTGATCAAGAAACAACACTTGCCTGAACAATAGAGACTTTAATGGGACACAGATCCATGTATTGACCCACAGTATTGGAAGTTAGATAAAGTTGGAGTCTTTGGACTCAGGACAACAGAGGGTATGTTTAGGCTTTTTCTCCTGACTCATCCAGAAAACCAGCTGTAGTCCTCCAAACAAAAAATAAATAAAAAAATCAGCAACCACCTCCTCTTTCACCTGCCTTTGTTAGTGTGATTGATTTGGAGACCTGAAATGTGTCTGTCACATTGATCGATCTGTCCACTTGATGGGGGGGGCTTTATCCCTCCGCCCGTTGGCATGGTAATAAATGGGGGGTGACGGGCGGTTGACGGAGCTGCGGGTACGGCTTCTTTAATTTACCCGACGCCTCACACTGACAGAGACTCATAACAAGGTGACACGGTGCTGTAATGGTTACACTCAGTCACCTCTTTGCCGGGCGGCGAGAGGGAGCAGAGGGCGGAGGTGTGTGATGTGTGTGGACATTTGGGCATGTGTGGCACCGAGCTTGTGTGCGTGTGTGCAGAGGCTCACTGATTCGATGCTGCCTCTCCTCCCTTTGGTCAAGGTGTTATTGAGAGTGGGGGCTGTTATCTTGGTCGGTGAGGTCGCCCGCTGCCTCAGTAACAGGAGTACACCATCCCTACCAATCCCAGCGAGCCGAGCAGCGTGTTCGGGTGGGTCGTTGCTAGCCACATCCTCCTAGGTGGGCTATAACTCATCTCCAGACAGGGATGGAGCCTTATCTCAGTCCCCCCTCCACAGGCCTGCCCCTTTCCTGCTCTGTCTTAGGGAAAAGATTTTCTGGTGCCCTGGTGTGTGAGTTATTGTTGGGGTTAAGGTGACTGAATAGGCCTGTCTGTTTGCGTTGTCTTAGTGAATTTATGTCTGTGTGGGCAGAGGAATGTGAAGGCGCATGTGTGTGTATTTATACAGTACGTATGTGTCTGTGTAACTGAGATTTATTTACCATGCAAACAAGTTGTGTGTTGGCTCGTCTTAATGTATTCTATCCCATATCCCACTATTGTCATAAGTTATTTAAACGTGTGAAGGACATCGTTACAGTTGCATCTGAGGGTTGCCCCCCCTTTCACACGCACATACACACTCCCCTCCACCCACCTACCCCATCCACGCTGCCTCTCTCTGTCATCTCGGCCTATCAATCAAAAATGTATTAAGTCCAGAGTCGAGGCCGATCAAAGGCAGAATTCCTGGGAGGAGAGCAGATAAGGCCTATCTCATTAATAAGTGCTTTACCATCGTAGGGGCCCGCGCACCTCGCCACACCCTGCCTGCCTCCCTTTGATATCTAATTATCCATCCGTTTCATTCTGTCAGAGAGGGAGGAGAGGGACGACTCATAGTGTCATCACAACCAAATACTTTGTTGCGTGCGTGTGTGTGCGTGTGTGTGTGTGTGTGTACATCAGGATCTGGCCAAGGGGCTGCACCAAAACATCATGACATGCAGCAAAATCCAAATGTGCAGAGACTGGCACATGTAAACAGATGCAAATAAGATGTTCTTGCAAAGGCAAGTGGGCCCACGTTTGTATGGCACCCCTCCTGAAAAGCTGTCATGCATATGGTGTGAGCCTGAGATGGAGAGCGGGATCTATTTTACATTTAATGTAACGCTAACAGCCAACTGCTGCTAAGACTCAGTGGCGGCTTACTAATCTACTTTTTAAAAATCTGTAGGAGCAATGAGCTCTAAGAGTGCTCCAAAGAGCTGAAGAAGGATAAGATAAGTAGTGGGTGAGGAACGAAACAAGATATTAAAACATCAAGGTAAGATATTGAGGAAAGGGGACAATGGAAGGAGTGCAAGGGTTAAGAGGATTTTTAAGAAATGCCGGGTAAAGACAAAAGCGGAAGAAGAAATGAAGAAGGAAGGGAGAGGCAGACAGGAGAAATGAGAGAATGGGAAATGGGAGGGAGAGAAAGAGAAGGGCATTCTTTTCCCTTCTCTCCTTGGTTTTCTGTAAGAGTAGCTCAGGAAGATAAGGCTAAAAGGTCCGTCAGTCTGTTGTGGAACAATCCATTCTGTGTCTCTCCCCTTTTTCTCTCTCTCTCAAGATACTGCCTTTCTCTCTGTCTAATGGCAACTCAGATTTCTAGCGATGCCTCTTGTGATATGGCTCATCTCTGGTGGCATGGTTTACTGACATCACTTGTCCAATACAATATACTCTCATCCCATAAAGAGCAAACCAGCCCCAAGTGTAATGTGACAGTAAAATTCTGCAAACACTTTGGGGTATTTCTCTTTAAGGAACAAACCTTCAATATAGCCAATATTCAAACCAGTGTCATTTATTGATATAAAGACTATTCAAAGCTACAATAAAGGGCTGAAATGATGTCTTCATTTAAACGAGCTGTTCAAACCCTCGTCCCTAATCGCTCAAAGCAGAGCTCGGAGACAAACACAAACCAAGGAGGATTTAGAAGAACAAAACCGACACAAAACACAGGCCCACATGCCTATAACAAAGACTCCAAAGTCTGCCTTCCCATCCCGTGTCTTCTTTTAAAAAGAGACCTTCATCTCTTGACGTTCCTGTTATGAAGAGACTTTCTTCAAGAAAAGGAAGGAGGTGTGTCAAAGACATGGGTCACAATGTTTACGAAGACTACTTTTAATCCAATCACAGCATCCCCCTGCTTTTATTTCCTGTTTCATGGGATTAAAATTAAATGAAACATAATAAAAAACAAAATTAATTTATGGCTGAATAACACATTTTTCTGTTTTAAAGGGACGGGTTTAAAGACAGAGAGAAAATCTACAAAGGCAATAAGTAAAAGAAGTCAATTAGTTTCTTAGACTTTACATTTTATTTTTGTATTTATATATTTCTAAAGGGAATTTTCATGTAAATTCAGAAAAGAATGCCCAACAATCTTTGACTATTATTTAAAAAGACTTCAAAGTCGTAGTTCTTTCTATTTAAAAGAAAAAGTCCACATCTGAAGTTAAGTAATCAGTAAATACTCATCTCTCTCTAGAATAATGTTGCCAAAGCGTCAAGGATAATACAAATACAACTAAGTCAAATAAACAAGAACAAGAAAATGACAGTAAGCACGTGTTTTGTGTGTGCCTGTGTGTGTGCCTGTGTGTGCCTGTGTGTGCCTGTGTGTGTGTGTGTGTGTGTCTCTGACCTGTTGTGAAGCTGCCTGAGGGTTTAAATAACTGTCTGGTGCCAGGCTGCCTCACCCCAAGGCCTTGTGGGAGATGAAGAAGAGGTCAGCAGAGCTGGGGTGTGTGAAGGTGTAAGCCCTTGCCTCACCATCGAGCCTGGACGGACAGATACATGGAAAGGCAGAGAAATGGGATATGTGTGGCAATGGAAAGACACGGTAATAGGAGGATAGAGAGACCCGTGCATTACAGGCATGTGACCCAGAAGGCTACAAAACACAGTACAAACAGTGGCAGATAATCATGTGAAAGACTTTTGGACATTTGGATCTAAATTCAAGCCAATGACAGTCTCACAATAAGAAATTTGGACTCTACTCACACCTCATCAAATTTGGATGCCATATTGTTTTTTTCTACAGCGTACACACAAGAAGCAGACTGCAGCTGCAACAGCCTTCAGCCAGCCTCTTTGCTCAGCTATCACATTGCCCTTGAAGCACTACTGGGTGTGAAAGAACACCTCAGACCTGCAAGCAGATGAAAGAGAGGTCAGCCCGCTGGGATGAAGCTCTTCTAAGGCTGACCAGGACTAGAGGGGCTGCCTGCCTGGGTGGCACAGCCTTCACCCCCAGATGAACGGGTCTGGTTGTGATTTGGTTCAACGAACACTAAGACACAGCAGAGTCTTCCTTCGTTTTCTTTTTTGTTTTGTTTTGTTGCCAGGATGCCTTGGCTAACCTGGGTTAGGGAGGGGTGACAGAGAGGTCAGGGGGGCTCCAGTCAACTGTGCCCTGAGGGTGAATCCTGGGGAGGGACGGATAGCCGAGTGGTAGTTGTTGGGAGGGGAGGGGGTCCCTCAGGACCTTGCCCCTCCCAAATCAAAACAAACAAACACAGTGGTCCTCTGATCTAATCTGGCTGGACTAAAGCCCTCCAAACAGATCGCCTGGAGCAGCGACTACACTGGACAGCAACTTGTCCTGTCCCTTACAGAAACTTAGAAGCACTGTAGCTGCAATAACTTCATTTTACAGGATCTTTGTATCGTGAGCAAACACGTTAAAATGGAATGGAACTCATTCACGTTAATACATTGGAAGTATCGGGGCAAGTCGCAATGTTCTCTGCTTGGATGTGGCTCAAGTGCTCACTTCTAATAACTGGCGATGTGGCACGTTTGACTTAATCGCAGATGTTACAGCGACTAAGCACGATACTGAATACATGAGTTCATACTGACATTAACATCCAGTTACATACTGTATTTCATAGGCTACTGCCTGGGAAAGCCAACATGTTTGGCTCTTTTAATCCTCACCCTAAACATTCCTTCTGTTTGTGTGTTTTGAAGCTTTGCTATGGTTTAGAAAGTAGACTAAACTTCTCACTGGCTAACCGTTACCCGAACACAATGCTAAACAAATTCCTCTTCCTCAGTGGTGCCCCCACCAATCGCAGCACGGCGTTCTGTCAGCTGACCGACAAGAGAAGATGAGGGTGAGATTAGCCCAATCAGGGGTCAGGCTGAGGTTATCACAGCCACTCCAAAACTAAAACAGATGGGAGAACGGAGTGCAGGCGCGACTCAACATCTACTGTCGGGCTCATATCTTTAGGCCATGTATTCTTCAGGTCCACCGGACTGGAAGAATGTCAGACTAAGTTTTGAATTCTGGGTCATGTTGCTTTAACAAAACAGAGTGTGGATCAGTATAATATGACACATGATAAGACTTGAAAATCTTACGTGGTGGTTAGAGCTCTCTGTCCATAACTGGGACTTAAAAACAACAAAAGATGCTAAATAAATCCCACACGCAAACAATGCTCAAATGCCTGTTTCCATATGTTCGTGATCACATAGATACATTTTTAGATAACAGGAGAGCATTGTTTTATCACACACCTGAAACAAGTTCACATTCATTTTAACTTGCAGGGACTGTGGATTGAAATCAATATTAAGGGCCTAAATGTATTAAGCAAACACACAATAGATGCAAACCAAGACAACGTTTTATCAGGGGAAAAAACATTTTCCAAGTATTTGCTATGGTTGTGATAATCAGAGATTATGCATCAGTAGAATACAAACCTATACTTTTATTTTCTCTCACATTATGGTGACAACACAGACCTGTCTTCCACTGGTCTCTTGGAGTACAAATAAAAACGTCTTTAGTTTGCCCCAAACATCAATCCTGTCGTCCGTCAGTCTGCTCTTGCTTCCCCCCCCCACTTTGTCTATTTTTGCGTAATTGTTTGCTTGTTTTCTTCATTATCTCTCCATCTGGAATTCAACTCCTTGCAGTGATAAACACAAGGCCCCTCTCAGTCTCTCGCTCTTAGTCATTCTCTCTCCAACTCCTTGCACCTAGATGAGATGTACTTGTGATTAACAGCGCTGCGACAAGAGGACACGAGACTTAAGTCATGAGAGAAAAACAAACAAACAAAACCCAACGAGATAAAATGATGGAAATATGTACAGAATCTTATCACAGACGCTAATTGTTTCCGTGTGGGAGGGGAGGGTGCACGTGAAGGAGGGAAAGAGGAACTTGAGAATATCCTCCCTGTGCATTTGGCCTGCGCCTGACTTCAGAGCTAAGCCCTCTCTCAAGAGAAGGTCAACACCAGGTTCAACTTTTCACCTCGGCAGCCTCAGAGAACACACTAAATACCAAGGATTACACCACAGTGTGCTGCAAAATCGCCTGGCCTACACTGCATCTCAGAACAGACGGCACATTTCCAAACCCCAAAATTCAATAACGCAGATTCTTTATATAAAATAAATGCCACAACAAAGTGTCTGTTGCAGTAGGGATAGACACACTTGGAACATAACATAAAACATGAGTGCATGTGATGGAAAAGCAATAGTAGAAATCTGCCTAATTACTAATAACTCCAGCAGATTTGCAACAGCTGTACTTAAATTACATTTGAATCATGCACGTTACATGTCTCCTGTTAGACTACTTGCAAACTACATTTTGATAAAGTTTTGGGGACAACCATTAACTCAAAGTCAGCAGAACGTCAACCTCCTGTACTGAAGGGTGGAGTGGGCACACTACAGCGGCAGGCAGTGGATGACCCTTAATTTGACTTTTGGGCACCACGTCTAGTGGTGCAATGTCTATGAGAGCGTGTGTGTGTGTGTGTGTGTGCGGGTATGGCAATGTCAACACCGGTCAGGTGTGACTGAACCGACAGACGTACAGACAGGCAGGCGGCCGGCTGGCGTCAGCGGCCACACTCCCGTCACGACACACCACACGCCGGGAGCCGCATACCGCAGCACCCACACTGCGTGCACACAATGAGCGCTCAGTCCCCCGCATCACGCACCAGCGGCAGCAGCAATGTGAAATATTCACACAGGGACAAAAGGTAGAGAGAGACAAGACGGAGGGGGGGTGAAGACGGAGGACAGGGTTCAAGAAAGTGGGGTTGAAGTGGAAGAAGTGACATGAAATAATAAGTTGTGACAAATGTCTCACTGCACAGCTGTTTGAGAGCGGCCACTTGTGCATTTTCAAGTCTTGCATACGACAAGAAAAACAGTTCTGTTGTTTCAAAATGCAACATTCATTTTGAGATTTACTTTGACAAACATATTCTATAGTAAAGAAGACATCATTGGTAACTAACGGCCTTCATTTTAAAAAGACTTAACTACTTTTACTCTCGTCTAATCATAACTACAGCTGAAACAATTGATCTGTTACGCAATTAGTCAAACGACAATTAATCGTCAAATATTTTAATAGTCAAATAATCATCGTATATAATAGTCATATATAAAGGAAAAAATTCCAGCTTCAGAATTCACTGCTCTTCTCTCTTTTGAACATCTTTGGTTGCGGACTGTTGGAGAAAATAACTTCACTGTCACTTTCTGTTGCTCTGGGAATTTGTGATGGCCGTGTATCACCACATTTTACACTAAACCAATGAATAAATTAATACAACAACAATCTCCAGATGAATCAATATTGTATATAAATCATATATCAAATAATCTTTAGTTGCAGCGCTAAACACAAATTTAATTCAGTCACTTCCTCAAAATATTGCAATAGATTCCATGTAGAACTTTCTAGGCAAATGTATTCTCTTCAAAATTTAATATTACATTACAATACAAAGACATACTGTGGTATATACTGTATATATTAAATTGCTGTATTTTTATTAAAATATGAACAACTGCAACGATCCTTGGGGGAAAAAAAAAAAAATATGAACCCACAGCAGTCAACACTGACTATGGGACCTGAGGTTAGAAACACTACCGATGTTCTATAGCGCTCCCCCGCCCTCTGGTGGAGCAGCAGGAGATCTACATTGACTCCCTGCCTTTGCTGCACAACCTCATTAAATCTAACTTTGTCTCAGTCTGACCTGATGTTTCTAACCTTGTGGGGATCTAGGGGATGAACGGCAAATATATTAATGCCAGGCATGTGCGAAGAAGTCGCTTGAGCATTTTCTGCAACCAGGGCCGAACCGAGTACAGTGGGGCCCTCTCAAGCTATTTGCCGACACCCTGAGCCCCACACATCTGGTGTTAATCAGCAAAGCTTACACAAACACACACATACAAAGAGACAGACACACACAGGCAAACTCTTCTGCAAAGATCCCCTTAAGAAAATCCCTCTCAACTCCTGAACTTCCGACAGGACTGGGGTCAACACACTTGCCCTGGATCTATTAGTACACACACCACAGCCATGAAATAAGAGCTGGTGAGTTGTTACAATACAAGGAGTTCTCACACCCACGCGCGCACGCACACACACAATGCATTGACACAATACAAATACATTTAGTAAGTACAGCACATAACTAATCATACATGCAAAAATACACATGCCTTCAAATGAGGGGTGCACAGGGGGAAAGAGACAGCAAAACTGTGCATTCTGAGCTGTTGAAATATAAAAATAAATCCCGCCAGTCCCTACACCGGACTAGAGCGCAGACTGAACACCCTGACAGCTCAAAAGGAAGAGCTCCAAAATTTTCAGAGGCAGGGGGACAGAGGTTAAATTTTGACGCACGCTAAAATAATTCCACTACTTGATGACAATGCTTTGAACAATGAAAAGCAAAACACGCCAAACGTCATGTACTAGTGGCATTCATAGACTTCAATGGAAGTAGTGAGGGCAAAAAAGAGACCCTAATTATTAGTCTCTTTTTTGTCTTCAAATTCCATCATTCTTATATAACCTATTTATAAAGTTTATACATACCCCCCCCCCCCCCTCCAACAGGTGAAACAAAGCTAACAAGGAGAATGAGGACGATGTCAATAGGATTTCTTTCACAGACGGGAAAGGCACAGGTGTAAATAAGAGAAGAACTGACTGCTTAACTCACCTGTTAATGTCACCTGTCTCTGGTCTTCTCTCTTTGGGTGAGGAGCAGGTGCGGCACTAATAACCAGTCAAGAAACAATGAAGATGCTTATATAGGGCTACACATGTTACAATGCCACAATATTGGCATAGGAGACAAATGTAAGGTCATTATAATATTACCCCAACTGCAACGAGTCAAAGTAAATAATATATTATGGTTACCTTGTTTTAGAATTTAATTGGTAATTAAATATTACCAATGAAGCACAAACCTCACCTTTGTGTGACTTGTCTAGTTGTTGTTTTTTGTAAAATGAACCATCTTCTTTACGTCGCGTTGGTGGCGCAACAAGCCACAGTGAGATCACTGCTGCCCCCTGTGGCAGCAAAGAAAAAACAACTTCCGCTCTGCACCTGCCTTTTCATTAAATTAAAAATATGGAAAAGTAAACATGCCCAACAAGTAATTCAAGGGGAAATAAAAATTAAATAAATAAATAAATAGCAATGTAAACAGATTCCATTACAGTTAAAGTACCACAAACCTACTGTACTTAAGTAAGGAGAACATAATGCTCCATCCCTTGCCTTCAAGGTACCAACTCTCACCATGGTCTTGTGAACAGTGATGATGATGTTGAGGAACATGAAGTGCCAGCAGAACTTGTATGCTACCACTCCAACATCCCAGCAGTGACAACAACCTCCCCACTGGATGTTTTCACAGCGGACCAGCTCCAAACTCAGCCTCAGCTCCAGTGTTCAGTCCCTCTGCTGCTCCACAGCTGCAAGAAGAGACATCTGGCATGTTCCATGATGTCTGAGCAAAAGGGAGAAGCAGGGCAGAGTTTTCAGGCTCTTTGTCTCCGGCCCTAAAGGCTGCTTCAGTAGGTCACCAGCCGTTACACCTTCAGCAAGCTGACACACTGTGCGTAACACAGCACTACTCCCACACCAAATTACAACTCTTTCTAATTATACTAAATTAATCATTTTTCTCTTCTTAAAATCTATTGTCAAACACAAACGCATGTACTTGTGTATTTATGTCACACACAGAACCAATTTCAAAAGATACATTGTTAGAGTCAAAAACACTGAACATAATGTAGACTTCAAATTAAAATGTAGGCTTAAAATATTAATGTACACACCCATAAAGTGAGCCAGTGCAGGGCTTTGATTGACATACTGGCACACCTACTTGGAAGAGAAGTATCATTTGTGTTCTTAGTTACATCTTCCCGCAATGACAAACTAAAACATATAAAACAATGCAATCACATGCACTGAGAAGAAGACTGTGTAAAATAATGCACAATCATGTGTGATACTGCCTTTATACAATATAAGGACGTTTTTTAAAGTGCAAAATATGAATATGAGAGAGCTAACAAAAATATACTTCTTGAGACAATAAAGAAAAGGTAAATCTACAGTTATTTTGTTACCCTGTTATGTTAGTGACACAAAAGCAGTTCAGATTTTGAGTTAGCAGTTGCATAGGTTCAGCATTACTTTATGTCAGATTACATTGAATGTTCATGTGTGACACTTTGAAATGGCCTGTAAAATTATGTAGTTGTTATCTATAATGAGCCATGCTGTTATAAAACAAATCATTTTGAGACTAATTGCTGAACTTTCACAGGAAATGCAACCCAAAATCTGACAGAAAGTGACATGATGTGATATGATGCGGCACCAAAATCATAATTATCCTGATTCAGATTTTTTGTTTGTTCGCGTGTATCTCTCACAACACAACACTGCAACGCTACTGAGATTTTGAATTTTTTGGGTAGGAAGCAGGTCAGGGTGGGTGGATGCTGGATAGATGGATGGGTCAAACACACGTGCTCATGTCACGTATGAAAGTCGAAGATATCTTATTTTAAGGTTAAAGTTATGTATTTAATATACTTATTTTAACCCAAACCATGATCTTTTCCTAAACCTAACCAGGTAGTTTTGGTGTCTAAACCTAACCAAACTGTGACCATTTCACAACGTTAACCATGCTGTTACCATGACGACAAAGGTCCGGTACAGCTATATCTGTTGTTTTGGAAGTCACTGGAAAACTACTTGTTCTGTCATTTAGGTTGGAGGACTTGTTGGAAAGACTTGTTTTAAGCTGCTGTACTTAATCTACATACTTCTGACCATCGAGAATGAAATATTAGAATCTTCCAAATTAAGATAGCTCACCGCTGTTTGGCATCCCATCAGTCAGTAAAATAATCATAGCCGTACTCCTCACTGGAAGGTTCTTATCTTCTCTTTCTGTCACCAGCATGCTCACTGCCTTCAGAACAGCGTCACTGATATTGGTGGCTGAAAGGCAATGACACAATGAGCAGATTAACGCAAACATTTCTTGAGCTGACATTATCATAGAGAAAATCAAGTAACAATTCCTCAATATGGTCTTTAAAGGGCTAGTTCAGCATTTTGGGGGAAAGAAATGCTTTTTTGCTTTCTTGCCGAGCAGGTGCTTAGCACACCATAAGAACAGCTAGCCTGGCTCTGTCCAAAAGTAACTGAATCTGGTATGAATTTGATTAAGACTAATATGCAGATATAGCACAAGGGCACAGCTGCAGTATGCGCACCTTCAAATGGCTATTGAAGTAAAACTAAGATCAGCAGCGAGATACTATTTTACAGCTTAAAGTGCATGCTGTAAGCTACTTCCAAGAGCCTATTTGAGTTTAGTCAATGAATGTTGGAGTTAATGGGAAAAGAGGCAGTGCTCCTGCAGGTGAATGTCATAATATTGTACTTCAGGTAATAACTGAGTATTATGTGATGCTGCAAAGTCTTTGTTAGCAGCTGACCTGAAGTTCCCCTAAGCACTCTTCTAGTTTCACATCGTACTTGATGGTGAAATCTATCATATCATTTATGGTGCCATTGCCTCCTGGACATTTCCTCTGCTGCTCCAGTGTTGGTGAGAAAGATGTGTGCCTACCAGACAAAGATTCATTTCAATTGACATTATTGGACACATGATTTGTGCTTAAAGAAACATCAGAAAGTTATTATAAGTCTTTAAACAGAAGGATAGATTTCTTTTCTAACCCTTTACCTTTGTGTTTGTGAAAGTGTTCTCCACCAGGGAGAGCAGCTCATTGGCGAGGAAAGTTGCAGTGTCCTCGACAAAAGCAATGCCCTGGGGCTCATAGATGTCTGCCACACACACACACACGCGCACACACACACACACACACACACACACACACACACACATTCACTGAGGCAGATCAACTTTTGCATTCTTAACTCTGAAGGAGCGAGCCGTTTTTCATCTCCTTCTAACCAGGATGTCATTGTTTAGAAAAATAAAAGAGGAGAGTGTGTTCAACCTGAAACTCCTGCACCAGTTGTTTGGGTTTAACCCGGGTTAGAACCTCATATTGACCCAGTTTCCTCTGAAGGAGCTCCTCGTAGGTCAGAACGAACGTCACGTTACTATAGG
>JAVQJF010064535.1:0-25410 GCA_036023855.1 Gadopsis marmoratus | reverse complement strand
TAGTTTCCTGCTAAGGGGGGGGGGGGGGGGGGGATGCTGGATTTAAGATCTCATATTTGTTATTCTTAGAGTCTCTGACAGCCTGATCAATATCTGTGAGCATAAGCAAATGTCTTCTGTAACAAGAGAGATCCCAGCTCTAATCTGTCTTTCTCATCGGTCATTGTCACAACTCACACAAATCAATGGTTTGATTGGCTTCTCTAGGGATACACACAGCCTATTCCAACACGTTTGTGCGCAAACACTCACACCCACTGCAGATGCACTAGAGCTCACACTCCCAGCTCCACATCAAAGCTTCACACTCTCATTAGTATGCAATAGAGTCCATCTCCTCTTAAGAAATGGGTTGGTAATTGATGACGCTATCAGTTCCGCAGCAGATGATGACGAATGTCATTACTAAGGGCACTCATTCAGTTGGAACATGGCAATTCCGTTATTATTCTCCTGTCTGTTTGGAGACACAAGTCTCTCTCAGAGACATCATGTCCTAACAGATCTTCAAGGAAAGCAGCTATTAGGTGCTCACCATGCTTTTACATCCACTCAGTTTACCCTGAAAAACAACAGCAAATACCCAGATTATTCAAAGCAGCCAGAGGGATTTTTTTAGCTTTTGAAAACACCCCACCCTCAACTTCCCCTAAAACACAATCGATGCTTACCAACAAGGTTGCCTAGCACCAGTTGCTTAGTAACCACCAGGCCATTGCTTTCTACTACAGAACGTCTCACTAATTCTATGTCAGGGCTAAATTTAGAAACGCCTTTGATTTATCCCCCTCACTGGATTGACAGAAGTTGGCTGCACAGGAGGAGGCTTTCTCCAACGGTAGCATTCTTGATTTTCACCATCAGCGCTGTCTCCCTTGGACTGAAATTGAAAGCTCCCAGCTACAGTCCTGTAAAGTCAGTGCCCAGAAGGAAACTATCAATTCCTGTCATCTTAGTGCTACTGATTACAAACAATCAGACGCTATTGCTGCTGACAGATAAAGAACAACAGCTACAATTACTGTATGTCTCAAATGTTTTCCAGTTTTCTATAGTTTGTATATGCTGTAGTAAACACAACATAATCATCTTGATTTAATTCAGTTGCACACTGCAGGTCTAAAATTGTAATACTTACTGCGGCATGTTGCTGTCAAGTCTTCCTAGAAAGCTGCTTATTCTGATTTTTAAAGATGACATGATTTGTCATTTGAAAGAGTCTGTTGACGTGCACAGACATGCTGTATATCCCTTTGAATGATCAACAATGTGACGAAAAAACACACAACGCAACAAGGTTGGCTTGGAAAGAAATTGCATTTCTCCAGCATTACCTAACACGCACTCTTACACACACACACACACACACACACACAAAGCATTCTTCCTAATCACTCCATCCGATACGGACTATTCACCAATTGTCTTTTCAGGCTGTTGCCAACACAGTAGACTGACAAGTTAGAGCTGCTGATACATCCTACTCATTCTTCCAAATTCAGAGAGACAGAAGGGGAAAACAAAGAGAGAGGCGGAGAGACTAAAGGTAGAGAAACAAGAGGGGATGCCAAGAATTAAACGGCAGATGAAATTGAGCAGAACTGAAAACGCAGAAGCAATGGCTCATCACGTCATTGTCTATGAGTTCTCCTCCTTGTGTTAATGAACTTAGAGTGAAAGGTGATGTCTGTTTATGTCCGTTTGCATACGTTGTATCTCGTGTGTGTTTATATGAGTACGTGTGTTTTCACATGCTGTTTATGAAGACGTAGTAGCCTTCACCTTCTTGCTCTCTAGACATCCATCAGCGTTTTAATCATTTACATGGGAGACAGGGGCCAGAGATACAGCCCAACAACCTGCACTACAACCCATAATGATCACACTCAAAACACAGGTTTACGTACAGTACGTCATCTCTTCTCCGACTGTCTCACAGGTAAAGAGAACATACAAAGTGGAACATATGGCTTCTTATGAATATACAGAGCAACTGCGCACAAGAACGTACTGGTGTGATTGAATTGTGTTTTACAACAGACACTGCAAATATCCATTAAGTGCAGTACTTGAAGGTAAACAGTAACATTGGTCTCGGTGAGAGCCTCTGAATATTCAGAAGCTCACGCTGTCTCCTTAACTTAAGACACAATTCATTAAGTCATGTGTAACACTCACATCATTGCTTTCTTTCTTTCATTCTTATTTTCTTATTTCCCCTGTATTGTACTTCTTTTCATTACTGGATTAAGATTTTAAAACTCCTCCATATTCACTCTATATATTAGCACTCCAAAGAGATGTTTTTAATAGTGTAATACCCGCGATGCATTATGTTCAATACTGTAAGCTCAGTATGCAGCCTTGCTCTCTTATTGTTTGTAGGGATTTTAATTGCTATACAAATGGATCAAACTTGAGAGGCCCGTTCTTGTTGCTGTGGATGCTTGCAGTTTTGTTTGGCCATTTAGAAAGCTTTGTGGAAGCAAATATCCCGCTATGCCGAGCTAATATGGTCAACAATGCTAAGTGGCTGACTGTAAGCCTCCAAATCTAAGACTGGGAAGCATTCAGGCTCACTTATTTCCTAAAACTATTGTGCATTGAATACATACAATTTCACCATCATTAGATTTCTACACCACAATCAGCATTTTCATTTCAGTGAGCTAAGTGTGGAGACCTTTTGCTAAATGTCTCCACTGGTTCTCCAGCCACACGCACTGCATGATAATGTTTCTGATTTGATTACGACACAGCTGTCGTTTCCTTCAGCGACAGAGCCAGGGACACGTCACACTGACAAACAAGCCGAAACTGAGGTAAATTGACAGTGTGATCATGTTGCTGCAGCGCTGATGAAGCAGCTAACAGGTTTGGTCTGCCTGTGCGCTTCAGGTGCCGTGACACTTTTATCAGCTCCTTCTTTTCTCTGCAGGGGGAAATGAATGGCCTGACTAGGACAACACATGCCATGTTCTCATTAGTTAGATAAAGCATGGTGTTTGATTTACTGACAGAGGTGGTGGCTGGCTTGACAATGTCATGGTGCGATACTCAGGATGATGTCATAGCATAAAACCCTGAAATCAGTTTTTATGGTTGTGTTTGAGTTCAAAGAGGTGATGCTGATGTCTCCTGCTCCTCCTGCTTAGCTTTGAGCTAAATGCTATTGTCAGCATGGTAACATGCTCACAATGACAATGCTAACACGCTGATGTTTAGTTGCAGTAATTTGACCATGCTCACCAGCTTAGTTGGTGTTGGCCTGTGAACATTTGCTTATTAGCACTAAACAGAAAGTATAGCTGAGACTGATGGGAATGTCATTTGTTTTGGATATTTGTTCATGAAGCCAAGTATTAGACAAATAAAGATTTTGACCTGATGATGGTGCTAAATGAAAGGAAGAAAATGTGATATGTCAGGCTCCTTATGTGTTGTCAAGCACGCACCAAACCGTGACATGTCACTCTGCTGTGTGTTGCAGTGGCATTGGCCACCATGCTGTCAATGTGCACACGCCACAGTGCTTTGACATACACTCTGACATGACAGAATGATTATGTAGGAAAAATGACGTAGGAAAAAAATTGCCTCTGCTGAACAATACAGATCTAAAGAAAGATGGCAATATATTGTATTGTGTTACACGACCTCCAAAGGTGGCGTGTTCCTTGACTGATGTAAATCAGTCGTCACAGAGCAACAGACCATTTTTACATCAGGTAGTTCAATAAGCCATAATAACTTACTTATATAGCACCTTTAAAAAGTGAGTTTACAGAGTGCGTTGACAGACAGAGCAAAAAACAGCATTCTCAGAAAGCAATATAACACAGGAAGCCAAACATCAAGGCAAGAAAAAATTAATTATAAATGAATACAAATCAAAAGAATAAAAAGGCGATATAAAAATGCCATTACATAAAAGCAAGTCGTTAAAAATTCTAATAAGAATAATGATTGCTACATTTCATCCAGGTGAGCTGTTTCCAGGCCCTTTATTGTCCATGATGGCTCACTGGGATGGCTCACTGAAACACTTAATGGAACGGTGCCACCATTAATGTTATTAGCGACACCTGTGGTTTTCCTGCCATGACGAGCCAAAATGTCTGCTTGGAAAATGTCTATACAGTTCACTATTTCTCTTTGCTTGACTGAATTCAATTGATTTCAAATGAATTCAACTGATTCAACAAGTTAAATCAAATTGAACTCACCTGACACTATAACTGAACCCTCACTGAACTGAACCAACATTTCAAATAGCAGCACTTTATCTGCTGTGATCTGCCTGCTGTGCTCTTCTGCTCTGTTTCCATAATGAGACCTTGAGAGAGCCAGTTAGGCTATCTGTGGGCAATACAGATTAGTGCAGATGCCCACACTTGGCTGATTGCTTTTCTTTAAATCAGTCTGAATGACGTTCCCTCCTCCTGCTGTGATTTCCCATGAGCTTCATATTTCCCTTAAAGCATGTGTATGTACAGTATGTGTTTGTGTGCTTAAGTGTGTTATATGCATGGGTGTGTTTCTTTTCAAAAACTCCCTCTCAAATATTTTTATTAAAGGCACAGTCTGTGAACCAGATGTAAACAAAGGGGTCACCCAACTCATAAAATTCAAAGCATACAATTTGAAATGTGTATCTAATGCTGTAAAAGTATCTAATGTTAAGGGAGTAAGATAGAAGCTCATATATTCTCATATATACAGCTGAGAAACTGAGAAAAATGTTGTGTTTTCATCTATAAGTCTGTCTCATCTAGTTTGAATGTGACTGTACAGTGCTTCAAAAACACCTTTTCATGACGTATTTCTTTGGCGGCTCTTTTAATACCTTTATGATCTGAGGACACTCATTTTTAGGGGGAAAGTTAAAGCAGTATTTATGATATATATATATATTTATAGTATTTACCCATTTTCCCCACTGCATGCAGAAACATGTGCTTTTTACAAAACAAATTCTTTATCTGTAACCACCTGAAGCACAGAGACTGGGTTCCATATATCATTTAAACTGATTTATAACCTAAGCTGTAGGCAATACATCATTTAGAAGTTACAGGGCAAGACTGATAGACTATGTCAGTGCCGTGGTGCCATCCATGTGGCTGCCTCACAACTACAGCCTTACGGTGGCAAGAGCTGGAAGGCTGAAAGGTCTCAATGGTGGAGCAGTGGGTTGAGAGCACCTTACAAAGGCTTGGCTCTCCACATGACACTTTACAACATGACCTTCGATCACAGCATGACTGTGTCTTTTGTGCTGTACATTTTCAAGCACCAGCTAAAAGCTTTTCCAGGCATCTTTGAGGAAATAGATTTGGTCATAGAGAGATGAGTGACACAGAATAGCAATCTATACTCTAGGATCTACAATTTCCCTCTTTCTCTCTCTCTCTCTCATAGTTCCTCTCATGCTGGTAAAAATGGTGCAAAAAAAAAAAAACAGTGCAGCAGATGTAGAGAGCTCTTTCCAACTCCTCTTTTCATCTTCCACCAATGGACAGATTTCTATCTCTTAAAACCTTGTCTTCTCATTCCCCCTCCTTTACTTTCATCGTAACGGAGGTCCTCTCAGTCCCCGTTATGTTTAGCTAGAGCCTCCGTATTGGCAAAGCATTTTTACACAGTAAACAATTGTAGTTTGCACAGTAAAATATTTGCACATGATTAATTGAATGAAGAGACAAGCAATTGTTACCGTTAACCTTTATTGAAATTGCTATCAATGAGCCGTTGTTAGCGATCGTGTGGACTTTCCACAGGCGATCTCACGATTGTTTATTCCAGATGCCAGGGGACTGGATTGGGTGTGCCACCTGGGGATGTACGATAATATGGGGAGATTAGAGCTCAGAAAAGACAAAAGAGTCCAACCAAACACCTCTTTAGCATTCCAGGAAAGTTCCATTAGATAGGATTGTATCGGGGGTGGGGGAGTATATGTCAGGTTTCTTGCTAGCTTTGCTGTTAGGTTTGTTGGATGTATTCACTATGAATCTGTAAATGGATGCACTGTAAATATTTGTCTAGAATGTAATTTCAGGTGTGGGTGTATTTACATATTGCATATACAGGAAGTTCCTCTAGGTCACCCCCGTTTGCGGTTGCACCCAAGGGTGGATAATATAAAGGGCCACCCCTTGTTTTAGTAGGTGGTGTGGTACTGGTCATGGTGGCTGGTCTGTGTGGACGCTGCAGTGTGTTTTATGTATCTCGGGCACCTTGTTGTAAATAAATTCCCACAGCGGGGTTTGCTTTATGTCCTGCCTCTGCCTCCTTACTTATAGTCCTGACCGCTCACAGGGTCAATCTCACACGCTTATGAAAGAGATCAGTGGAGTGGCGGATATAGTGCTTGCTTTCTTCAAGCAGTCAACTCCTTTGACTCCTTTTGAAAAATCACTTGATCAACGTGGTCATTTAAAGTGTTATTTTGAGCAACATTTTCTTCCCTAAACTTGCCATTAACATTTTTAAGATCAAATAATGAGTCTCAGAAGGAAAAGAAGGAAAAGAATGCGCTCCTGTTTACATATGAATTGGAACCGGCTACTGGGGGATAACTGCAATAACATGGCTCTGGGTCATTCACTGATCTCATCGACATATTATTCATTCTGGTCACGGAAGCAGAGACTCTTCCCTCGGCTGCAAGACCCTGATGTCTTTATAGAGAAGACAGCATTTATCCTTTGATCTTCTTTATTGACAACCAAGATGGATCAGATCAGAAAGCGTATGTTGAACTCGAATTTAGCAACACCCCTGCCAGCCTCCTGCAGAGTCCTACGAGTCACACATGTTGAGATGCTGTGTGCAACATCTATGTGTGTGTGCTTTTGTGTGTTTGTATGCGTAATGGAGAGGTTTGCTAAGCAGGAGGCAGAGTAATTAGTAATCATCTCACCGTATGTTACATGCAGGGCTGTGTGTGCCTGCAGTGACAGCTCCGGGGTGATGCAATAGAAAAGAGCACAGAGAAACGAGTTGAGGAATGCTGCTGGACTACATAAATAGCTGCCATGGAAAAATATTTTCTTGAAGAGGCACATAAAAAATAAAACAGATCACGCATGAGAACTAGTAAAAAATATATTAAAGGAAATTTGTTTGGAAAAACATTTTATGTTATATATGAAATCATGAAGATTCTTTCCTTCCTCAGGTGGGTGTTACTCTTTTATTTTCTCTCTGCTTTTGAATCACCCAGCAATAATAAGGCCTTTTTATTGGTGTGCATGCAAGGCTACAGCTCCTGAAAGTCTTTTTAAGCTTGCTCAATGCTACCTAATGCATAATTTACAGCAAAAATTAATTTTGCTGTCTTACTGAATTGGTTTGTGAATGTTTTAACCTGATGTTGGTGCTAGAGGACAAGTCACAGCGTCACTAAAATCATAAAGAATCATCCTCTGAGGAACATGAATGCCATAGCAGGTGTACTGGCCAAAACAGTAACATAATATTTGGACAGACAAACAGATAACATCAGATACACTGACTGACATCTCCATTCTAACACCCCACCACTCATGAAACAAAAATATATGCAGAAATAACAATCATAAGAGTGATTGTAAAACCAATACACCAATACACCAAAATAGTTGCAGGAATGAGAAGAGCAAAGGATACTGCAGACTGACTGATTTACTGTCAAAATGACAAACACAAAACACCCCAGCAGAGACTTTTTTCTAACTAACATCACCTTCGCTTCTGATAACAGCTGACAGAAAAAGATGTGGCAGCTCTGTGAGGAAGTCTTTCCAAAATCCAAACGTTATTTCAGCCAACATCAGCAAAAGTTGTTCCTTTAAGTTATACTTTAAGGCTACTGCTGTCAACTGCTATTACTGTACACGCTAACCTCTACCTTTAAATGTCGTAAATGTAGCTAGTTACAAGTTTTTTAGGTACACTATGCTCTTTGTAATTAAAGCTGGTTCTAATCTTTCTCCGCATTTGACAAAACATTAGAAACACTTTCCTTAGAATGCTTCTGTAGCCCTTTCTCATTTACACTGTGTGGGGGGAACTCACACAGGAACTAGAAAAAACGCACACGAGCAGTATTGTCACTCTGGCAGGGTAGTTCATCAGTCTGAGATTGTGCTCATGTTCCTCGTTTCACTAATGTGAGCATATCACACACACAGAGAGAGAAAGAGCGAGAGAGAAAGAGATGTGCATGGCTGAATCCACCAATACACAATTGAGTTAGAGACACTTATGTCAAGAAATTGACGATTAATAGCAAGTGGTGATTTTTTTCAGGAAAGGCTCTCCTCTCCGAGCTGTCAAAGTTCCCCCTTTCATATTCATACATACAATCTGAGCTGTGGCAACCAACAAATACCAGCAGGTTAAAATGTCCACGTTGGATGTTAGTTAGCTGCACAGCAGTGAATGAGCCAAGAATTGTAAAGCATGTATGAAACAGATGATGCCACTCAGCTAACACAGGCACAACTTCTGCCTGAACACTATGCCTCAAAGCGTTATGCTTCCTGCAGTGGATGAAATTACCATCCACACCACGTGTAGCCTACACTAAAAACACTGAGGCGTTTGCTGACTTAATACTAAAGAAGATAGAAATCTGTGAAAATAACACCACATATTTAACATGCAGTACATACAGGTCTTAATGCAATAGTTTAATGTTTTGAGAAATATGCATAGCCTATTTGCTTTGATGCTGAAAGTTAGATGACAGCAGCCAGTTAGCTTAGCTTAGGGGGCATGATTGTTTTAAGGTACTGCTACTAATATGCCTCAAAACATAAGTGTATTTGCTGTGAATTAACTGATTATTTCCTGGATTAAGTTATTTTTGTTTGGCCAGTTGCTACTTTTTTTTATTGTTTAATTTTATGTGTGTGCATGTCAAGTGTACCGATCTTCAATTATTTATGTGCGCCTTCTTGTGTTCTTTCACACCTTGGGCTGTTCTAACAGGCAGCACTCAGAGTAGTGTCAGAAAGGCATAAATTAATCATCAACATGGCTGTATATCTGACACACAGACACACAATTGCCACAGTGTTGTGCGCTGTGTTCAACAGCAGCAAGGAACATTTGGAAAAGGAAAATAATTACACACTGGTTTACACACACACACACACACACCTACACACACACACACACACACACACACACACAGAGAGAAACAAGACCCTACTAGCATCACAGCATCAAGGACTGTCTGTCCAAACTGAAGAAATACACCAGCACAGGGTAAAGCACACTCAGCTGTGTGTATCAGGCTGATATTGACCTTGTATTAAAAATTAGATGCTGGTCCATCGGTGTCATCAGCTAGAAACAATGGATGCAATGAGATTGTTTTACATCGACGATCAACAGTATCAGTTGAAAACATATCAGTGGTAGCCTTCAAAATATTTATCAAAACCTAATGTACAAGCGCCACTGTTTACACGCGTGGTTGTGTGCGTGTGTGTGTGTGTGTGTGTGTGTGTGTGTGTGTGTGTGTGCAAGCATGAGTACTACTGCTGCACGTATGTTCCTACAATATGGAAGTGGTGATAATGGATGGTGGATCAGCATGGGAGGCTATGTGATCCATGAGCAGTGTGAATCTGTCACCACACTGACAGGCAAGGCTGGAGTATGATTAATCCCCACTTCTTCTGGGCATTTGAGCTTGAGCATGAAGCTTCAGCGTGTACATACTTCCCACAATGAGCATCTTTCCTTGCTGAGAATGGGTGCAATTATTTACAACTTGGGTTTAATCTTCGTACTTTTGGCTATTAACTTTTTCACTTAAGATAACGTTTTAGAGAAAAAAAGGTTATTGCTGAGATCTGAGAGCTCGGCAAGATCGCTGGAACAAAGTCAGAAGGTGGAATAAACGAGAGCAGTCAAACAGCAGACAGTTTGCAGTTTAGCTATATTATCTGAAACATTTTGGGAGCAAAATTGACAGTGATTACAGAAGAAATACAGCAAAGAACGATAGGTCAAAGTTGAACCAGGAAGTTGGTCTGAATGCTGTGATTCATATTTACAATGGATTATTGTTTGACTGATCAGTTTCCTTGCAACAATCATACTCTTTTTGAGAAATGGAAAATATTATTTCTACCAATCACAACTAATAAATAAATAAGATGGAAGTAACAAACTGCAATAGTCCTTTAGGAAGGGTTTGAAAAGTTGAGGTAGGCCTGGATCTTGTCAGTTTTGATACAGGACTTAGGTACCCAGGATTTGACAGAACCTTTGCCACTGCACTCTGACAAATGTAATTGACTCTAACATCAGAAGCTAACAAGGTAAGCCTGGTTGGGTTGGACTGTCTCTAAGCCGTTGTGTTTTCTGCTCTCTGGTTGTGAGGTTAAAGAAGAGAGAATTACTAGATTTTCCATCAGTAAATCCACGTCGGGCTTGCACAAGCTACAGAGCCCAAATCCAGCTAATGCATGTTATAGCTTACCTTTCTGTTCCCTCCTTTGGGGATTAGAGAGTCTAGCTCTGAGGGCAAAGTAAGACGAGTGTAACGCATATCACCGACACACTCACACACATGTACACACACAGACACAGACTTTTGTCCCCATAAAGTGATGAAAAAATAGCACATGTGTATGTCTGTATTTTATATTTGAGGTGCATTTCTGAAAATCTCAATTTAGGATCAGTGTCAGAATGGCTAACACAGTTGGGGGCTTTAGCATGATAACAGCTGTGCCATCCTATACATCTCAATAAGCCCCAGACTCAGTCATACACACCAGCTGCAGGGGAGATACAGAAACACACACACAGTAACACACACACACACACTTGAAAGGAGAAAGAGGGAGAGAAGCAGACACATAAATAGACACGGTCTTTTATGGGATTCAGTGATGTTGTAAATGGGGAGGAGGAGGGTGGAGGGAGCTGTGGTCAGACACTGGTGATGGCTGTCAAAGACAGACAAGCCAGCCACACCACGGACATTTTTCTGATTGTTTATAATGGCACTGCAGATATCACATTGGGATAAAAGTGTCACCTTAATTGCGTCGGGTCCTGCAAAGCTGTCTGTCACCCAGCTTTGAGACATGGGATGAGAGGTCTAACATTTCAAAGGAAGGCATGATTTTTTCCTCACTGTTCTACCAGGGTCTTCCTTAAAAGGCCAAGGCAACTTTATTAACATATACAGTGCATTACACACTCAATGTGCGTTACAATAAAATGACACAGCAACAAGTAGCAGGTGCACAAGGTCATAATGATTAAAAGACAAAAAATGCAAGAAAAACCTACTCACTCACAAAAAGAGATTGACAAACCCTGCGTCCATCCTACAAAGACAAATGCAAACAGTAATTATGTTTTCAGTTTACTTTTGATTGTGGCCTGAGATGTGATGGCTATCAGATCCTGAGAGGTCTGATTGGCATTCATTTCAGTGCTTTATAAACTATTTGGGTTTTTGAGTTGATTCTGTGTTGTACTGAGCCGGTGAAGTTATTTAAATGCTGGAATAATATATTCAACTTTGTGTGCATGGGTGAGGGGTGCTGCGTTTTGGATGAGCTGGAGGCTTGCCATTTCATGCATGAACCTGTTTCTCAGAATCATCTTGAGATACAAATCCTCTAACTTTCTGATATATTCTGAAAGTGAAAAAGATGCCCTGCTTATGTTGCTGATTCCAAGGTTCCTTAAAGGATAAGGTTCGAGTTGTAGCTATTAAATTATAAACAAATCCCATGAAAAGACCAAAATCAAAGATAAGTTTATCCTACCAAAAAAGGATTGTCTGTATAGCCACACCCAAATGCTGCTTATTCATCTGTGCCATGGACCTCCATTGTTATCCATAACCTATTAAAATAAAAGAGGCAATAATGATGAGAAATATGGTCACCTGGGCTGACATTTAAAAATATCCAAACACAGTCTTCCTCTTAACTCAAATGTTTAATTAATCAAGCAAACAAATCCACCCTTGCTCATTTCATTACACTCAGGTGTTTTAGTCGCTACAGTATGGAAAGCCTTACTGGGTCTAATACAACCAGTAGATTATGGTGGCAGACTTTACAAAGATGCTGGGTGACTTACTTTAATGAGTATGTTCTCTGACTTTATGTCTCTTTTTCAAACGTTTCACCTGTTGCACTACATCTTAGCATGTCACAGGTAAGCATGGTGGTGTCTTCAAAGCAGCCGCCTCAAGAGAATATGGGCAAGGTCACTGCCTTTTCTGTCCTGTAATTACCTCTTGCGACCACAGTGGCTGCTGTACAGCAAACATTACATCATCTCGCTTAGAACATTGGTGGTGTAAACTTTGCCCTCACTTGCAGATCCTCATATGAGATTTATTTAAAATGTTGGACTATGACTGCGCACTTCCTTTTGTGCATCTGTCTATGTGCCTGTGTAATTGGGATTTTGCAGTGCATGTGTGTATTTGTTTGTGTAGCTGTGTGTGTGTATTTGTGCTAATCTCTGCCCTATTAGTAAGTAGGGTCACAAGTCAGTCAGAAAGTGGTCACACATGCTGAACACAGGCACATGTCCAACAGACCATCAAAACTCTAAACCTTTCAAAACAACCCAAAGATGGATAGAGAGATTACAAATTCTCTTCCCCAAGCAGCTTTCACAGGGTCCAAAATGCCCTCAGTAATAATCTGCAAGAAATCTGCAAATATGACCCTAAAGATCCCTGGGTGTATACAGCTGCAACTCCAGCCAAAACACATATGTTGTTTTTGCTAGTCAGGGTCCTGCATCTGCTCTGAACAGACTCCACACACATTTTGTGTCTGCTATTCTAAGCTGAACATGCAAGGTTGATTCACGTGTTGGTTCACGTTCACTGATTTAAGGATTTAAGCCTGGAGGTCAGGAACCCCCACGGGGGTCGCAAGGTGAATCTGAGGGGCTGCAACATGAATAAAATGATGTGAAATCAGAAATACAAAATGTTGCTTTTCTACAATCTTTGAAAATGTGTAAATTACTGGTGAATTTGACCTCTACAGGCTCCTCTTAAAATCATTCAAATAATACAAGGAAAGAAATGACTCTTTGGTCACAAACTGCAGACATGTGTCATTTTAGGGCATCATGGTTTGGATCCACTGCTTTAGGGTACATACTGAATACATCAGGTGACCTAATGAAGGTATCGAACAATTTATTTAGATGTACATGTTCCGGCATGTAGCATTGATTTTATTCATAGTGAATTTATCCATACCCCGTTGTGTCTTATGTTTTTTTTAACCTATATAAGTAGCATATAGAAGATGGCTCTGTAATCACTGCATTTGTAGAATTCATGTTTAACAGTGCATTAAAATAGCAGCCAGATAAGGACACCGCTCTGACCAAAGCTTTCTATCCTCAGGCTGTTTCAAACATCAGCTTGGCACTACATGGAGCTGGGATTTAGAATCACAAGTAACTGGTTCTGTACCTCTCATAAATCCTTTGGAAAGGCAACTGAATGTGGAGCAAGTGGATTTAGTGGATTCAGAGATTTAGCACATGCCACTGATGGCATTGATGGAGTCTTGGTCTTCACGGCCTTGCTCTTTACAGGGGGATCTATGAAGGATTCGCTGCCCTTGCTGCTCACTCTGCACTTTCCTGAAACTCCATGTGTCAGACAAGAAGCAATGGAATGTACTCTCAAGCGTTCTAGCCCCAACGCCCACAAAACTCTGGGCCAGGCTAGAATCTTGTTTCATGTAGTGTACCGGTGGGTGTAATCAAGTGCCTCTGTAAGAGAGGGAACAACAGGCAATTTAGGAATGATTAAAAGCCACTAAATCACCCTGTCACGATACTGTATGTGTGTGTGTACCAGTGTGCTGTACATCCGTGTGTGTGGTGTCTTGTTTCTTGGTGTCTTTCATCACAACAGCTCGCTTGGACAAGCAGCCATAACTCATCGAAAGTGGCCGCTGGACGGAGGACATGATTTCCTGTCTAAATTAATGGGATAGATCGGACCAACCAGAGTTGGCATCGGACAAGTAAACATTGCACACACACACACACACACTCAGATGCTTGCATCAGTGTCTCTATCAGTCTAGCATACAGAATTTCTCTCACAACCCATCTTCCTCCCTCTCTTCCTCCTGTTTTTCCCTCTCTTCTAACAGAGCAAATAAATCTGCACCTACATTTTCTGCCACGCAAATACGCAAAATATAAAGAGACAGAAGGTCTAAACTCTGCGGTGTGCCGTCACAATGATGCAGGCGTGTGACTTTGCAGTGGCTCAGTCGGGACACAGTCACAATGTTACTCAGCTCCCTGGGGTGGGGGGGTCCCTGTACCTGCTGCTGCACAGAGACATATTGCACCAGCCTGACTTCCATTAACTATCCCTGCATAAACCCTCCCCCTGTGACTCCACACTGCCATGTGGCAGCTCCTCCTGTGAGCCACTGGCAGTGTTGGAAGAAGTACTCAGATCCTTAAGTAAAAGTAGCAATACCACAATATGAAAATACTCCATTACAAGCAAAGTTACTGCATGTAAATTACTTCATAAAAGATCAGAAGTTTTATCTGTAAAATGTACTTAATAAAAGTAGACATTATGCAGTAAGATGTCCCCTGTGACTGTGATATTACTATTACAGTATTAGATTGCCAAAACTGATGTAACAAACTAATTACTTTAGAGACACTTATGGTAGTTTAGTCCAGTGGTTCGCAACCGAGGGGTCAGCCCCTTCCAAAGAGTCACAAATGAATCTGAGAGGTCGTGAGATGATTAATGGGAGAGGAAAGAAGAAAAAAATGAAAGTTCTGATACACAAATCTGTATTCGTTTTTTTGGCACTTTTCTCTAAACTTTGCTTTTTGTGAAATATAATGTTTTATCAGTTTAGGCCTCTAACATTTAAATGGTTTAATAAAACCATGTGAGTTGTTTAAAAGAGAAATAACTCTTTGGCGCAACTACTAAGAACTCATAGAAGGCTGAGACATGACAACTACACACTGACTTTTTATAAGATGTCACAGGTCACAAAGTTCAGGAACCACTGGTTTAATAATGAATGCATTGTATCTTAGAATCTGATCATATGATTCTCTATGTATTTTTAATCTGAAGAGTAACTCGTAACTCCAGCTGACAGATAAAAAGTGCAATATTTCAATCTCGAATGTAGTGGAGTAGAAGTATAAAGTAGCATAAAATGCAAATACTAAAGTAAGTACAGTACTTGAGTAAATGTTCTTAAGTTACTTTCCATCACTGGACACTGGTGCTGTAGGAGTTATGTGCAGACCGAAGCTCAGAGCACTAAAACTAATTGGCAAAAGGTGCAGCAGCCTGCAGAGCGAAGCTACAGATGTACATGACCTGCTAGAAGCTAAATAACACTGATTAGAAAGTGTGTGTCTCATCATTTAATTTCATCACAGCAAATTGTGATAGAGTGGGTCAATGCACTGTGAAATTTACAAGGTACCATGTTATATGACCTTTTAAAAAGCAGGAAAAGGTTATCTGAGAAAGACAGGTGGCCGTTTTATGGCTCAACTTCCAGCAACTCTCTGCTGTCTGACTGTGACCGTGACAAATGTTACCCTGCACTGCCCTCTGCTGGTAAACACACCCAAGCCTTGTGTGGACAGAATATGATGAGAACAAAGTCTGTCATAACAAAACATTTTCCGTTTCATGCACCAAGCGGATGGCTTCTGGCTGTGCCTCTAAGTTGGTGATTGTGCTATCAAGTGACTTTGCTTTCACCTTTAAAACTACCTGGCACTAAAAATCATCTGCCTCCTCTCCACGCTGCAATTTCAACATCTCTTCCTCCTGTCCGACAGCTGCGGCCAGACATCCCCCCCTCTCCCCAGCATGACTCACCATGCACTGCTTACACATGCGTGGCGGTGAGAGAGAGAGAGAGACACACACACATAAACACTCGCACACATGCACACACTCACTGGTTATGGAAGGTGACATTCACCAGGCCGTCCGCCAAATCACCAAGCCAGGGTGGTCAGCCGACTGCAGAAGGGTGCAATAAACTGTGGGTGCCACCTGACAACTCTGTATATTTGTGTGTATTTGTAAGGGTGATGAAGAGTGTAATGGTGCCGTCTGATTAACTCTCCATAAAGGAAAGACAAAAAGCGGGGATTATTAGATCGAAAGAAAATTATTTTGTTAAATGGGTCCCATGGATTTGGTGTTTTTGATGTATGTATGCAGGCACATACATACATACATGCATGTTAGTGTGTGTGTGTGTGTGTGTGTGTGAGAGAGAGTGTGAGTGAGAGAGAAAGAGACAGAGAGAGAGAGGGTTGCAACTCAGGTTTGTGGTCATCCGGTCAGATAGGCAGGTGTCCCTTCCAATGTCACAGACTCTCTGAGGCTCGGAGCTGACAGGAGGAGCCCAGACTTCATTAGCAGGTCAATTAACATTTCCCAGACAGCATCTGGAGGACACACTGCCCACCCAGCTGTTATTACACACCTCTTAATTTCCCTTCTCCTCAGAAAAGCATCAAAAAGTGTGTAACAGCAGTCTAATGACTCCATCTCCGACTCATGTTGAATGTTGGGCTGCATTAAGGCATGTAATTGAATACTGTCTGGCAAAGCACAACTGTCAGAAATGTTTTGGACTCTGGAGAAATGTTATACCAATCGGCAGTCTGTTCGATACATTTGTGCATTATTCGCCATCTTCCCCCCCTGCTTTGTGTACAGAGCTCAACATCAGCTTTTCCGTCTGTTTCGTCTGGCCTCTCTTCAAGCTCTTATCTGTCTCTCACGGCCTTCTCTCACTACTACATGCAAACTCATCTTTACACGATTGATCTGAGCCAAACAGAGAGCAACAACGCTGTTGCTCAGTGTAGTGTCGCATTTGCATTTGCAAACTCTGGGGCACACAAACACACACAGCATGTTGACACTAATACATATACATGGGATCGCAGACAACAACAACAACAACAACTCTATTTATTCTCCAGCTGACCCAGCCATAGCCAAAGGCTGCCTCCTCACATCACAAGGGGGCTGTCAGGTGGGCCTGTCTTTTTATGACTTCTTGTGTTTTTCCCCTTGTATTTCATTTATTTATTTCTATTTATGGATTGTGTGGCTGACAGGAAACCAGAGAGCCAGTGGACACATCAACAGAT
The DNA here is from genome assembly GCA_036023855.1 of Gadopsis marmoratus. NCBI lineage: Eukaryota > Metazoa > Chordata > Actinopteri > Centrarchiformes > Percichthyidae > Gadopsis > Gadopsis marmoratus. The sequence continues at coordinate 8,217 of JAVQJF010064535.1, read as the reverse complement.
ATGAAAATGTCCACATAGAAAGGGTAAAACAACATGTTCTAGAGTACAACTTGGTCCAGGAAAAAGCTGGTTGTTGTTGGTACAACCAGCCTTTCTATGCTGTTGCTGGTGGTACGGATACTGAATGCCACAGCCTTGGCCAGAAAGATGCCAGTTGTGGTGACAGACTGCTCCCTGGTTCAGTCAGGCACACACATAGCTGATGGTGTTTGAAAATGTTGTAGGGAACCTTTCACCTGTAGTCTGCCTCAGTGTGCCGGACCAGGAAGCGAGGATGTGCAGGTTTTTGCTCTTTCGCTGATGTTTTTCTGCTGCTCTTGCTGTCATTCACATATGTATGTAAGGATTATAGATAAGACAGTAACATTTCTAACGAGTCTATGTACAGTATGTTCCTGTTAGACCCACGTTAGTCTATTTTCAAACAGTCAATGGGAGGTAACACTTTTTCTGCAACTGTCCCCAAAACCTTTGATTATGTAGCCATCTGTGTAGGCACAAACTGACCGACAATTACAGCATGATGTAGATGACTAAAGGTCAGCAGTTATTATCCTCAAACGTTAGCTCTACTGTAGCTATCAGGACAGGAAACAGACCAAAGTTGAGTAGAGTGGACTGTAACACATGCTTGTCAAACTGTCAAAATGGGCCATAAGTACAGGGCTTGACAGGTTGGCTAATAGATTAAAGCCATAAAGCAACAATTAATTTTTAAAAAGGAATTGTCATTGAAGTATGTATGTGTGTCAAATGTTATTTTAAATTATATGAGGTAAGTCAACTCTTGAATTATTTTTGAAAGGTGCATGCTCTATTGTTTTCAATTGACGCCAGTTGAAGTCTTTTTTGTGTTGTTGTTGTTGTTCTTTCAAAGGCCCTTTTCATGGAAGACATTCTGACATGTCACAGGCAGAAAAACGCACAGGTGTAAATAATGGCCCAATTCCATTTAGCTGCTTCAGCTTCGGAGTCCTGGCATTGTGCATGCTGGCTCACTGTCCCGCTGTCATGGCCTACTGGGAGAATAGAACAGAGAATAGAACAGAGCCGTCGTTAATGTTATTAGTTCAACCCGTGCTTCTCCTGCTATGACAAGTCGAAATGTCTGCTGTGAAAAAGGCCTGTTTAACAGGTGGCCAGGTTACATGTTATGTCCGTCAGACAGGAATAACTGGCTAAGAAACTTGTGTTTCACTTTCTTCCACCATCATCATCGTCCTCATTTATTCACAAATGACAAAATTAAACACTTGGCATCTACTATATCAATACCATTCTAATCCAATTAATCTGACCCAAATGTCAGCTCTTGTCTGTCAGGAGAGAGAATAAAATAATCATTTGGGCAAACTTGGAGGTGGACACTGATCCTGCAGTTAATCCTACAATGACTCGCTACAATCCCTTGTTTCCTCTGGCCAAACACACTCTGGTCAAATCTGGTGAGATCTTTTCCGTCAAGCTAATTGGGCACGGTTTGAAATGTTTTGCAAGTGGAGGCATAATCCTTTTAATATGTTATCTGTTGCCTTTTGTTAACGCTTTAGAATGATTAATTATGCATCAGCCCCTGAAATAATGAGAATGCTATTAATATTTCAACTCCCGATGAAAAGGAAGCAAGCACCATGAGGATGCTGTTCTGTCAGGACTGTTTAAATCCTTAGCAGAAAGCAATTAGAAGATGAAGTGACTTCAAACGAAAAGAAAGGGAGTTTTGGGAGATTTAATGCAGGTCAGTAAATAAGCTAATGGTCGTTTAGTACGTTCACAGGCCAGTGCAAGTGATTTGCACTGGATCAGATTGGACTGATGGTGGCGGTATAGTGTTGTGTAATGTTTCCTGTTTTCCAGCTGTGTGGGGCCGCCTCTGTTACGCACAGCTGAAGAAGTTATAAAAGTGGGAGCTGATCGTGCTCAGTCGACAGTAGTGCGAAGGGGGCGGAAAGATGGGCTTTATTCCAGACTTTTCCATCGAGACCTGGACTTTAATAGCATTTGTCCTCACTCTTATCGCAGTGTAAGTATGCGGATCACCTTATCTCTAGTCCATTCAAGGTGGAGGCTGTGTGAGTGGTTTTAGACGGTTTTCCTTGGGTTGCTGTGCGGTGGGAACTGGTCTGTTGTGGGGCAAAAGGTGGAGGCGCACGAAACGACCAGCCAGCCAGCAGATCTGGTTCGTTTAGTTTTTGCCCACACGTCTTCCGAAACAGACGGATCTAAGAACTGTCCTCTCGTCATAGAAGCTATTGTGTTAGTAAGAGCTACAGATTCAAATACTGTTATCTGTTGTCAAGGTGGTGGTGGTGGTGGTGGGGGAGGGGGGGCAGTACTGTAATCCACCCCAAAACTAGACTTCACATGCGCTGACACTGCGCAATTCATGTTAACTTTGTAAAGTTGGACAAGTTGCTCACAGCTCACACAGGATGTGGGCTATGATGCAATGTAGGAACACTGCAGTTACACAACGGATGGAGCAACACATGAGCTGTTACAGCAGACACGATGGTTTTATTCGACTCAAGGTGCAATTGAGGATTTGAAACTGAATGTGAAACAAAACCATCGTCACTTATGTTTAAGGTGGTTTTCTTCATACATAGTGAGAGTACAGTACTTAGATATTACACTATTATACTGTAAACATTTTAAACGCTCTGCACACCAGCACAGGTTTGGTTTTTTAATGTTTTGGCTCATGAGATTTCTCTCAGGTTGATGTTGGCAGGAGATAGGCAGAGATTACAGAGTTGACCAAATTCTATGTACTGTACCAATAACAGTGGCAAAAGTAAACATTGAATTAATATCCTATCCAAGGCAGACATTTTGACTGGTCAAGCACAAAGGTAGCTAATAACAGCAAAGGCTGCATTCGATCTCAGTAGACCCTTTTCACAGCAGACATTTTGACAAGTCATTTAAAAGTAATACGTAAGGACTGCATTCAGGTAATAGCCTGACAATAGGACCATATATGTGACCCTGAAACACAACTTGACTCATATCAGATAAAGTGGACATTCATTGAGGTAAAATTACATAAGGGCTGTAAAATGTGCATCAATAAAAATGGCCAGATTACTACCAGGCAGTTTTCTTATTTCAGTATTAGATAACGCTTTGCAGGATTTAGTGTTTAGACTTGTACCTTTTACTACTAAGCCTTACTGTTGAGTTACTGTAAGAAAATTAATAGCACAAGACAAAAAAAAATTTTTTTTTTTAAACTTAATTCAGAAAACATAATACTCACCCATTGAAAAATTCATAATTTAAATAAAATACATCAAATTAAATAATGCAATAAAATGACAGAACAGTGACAGAAGCACAGGACAATCTAACATTTTGGTTTACAGTAGGCTAACCTAATACATTGGTCAGTTCAAATTGGATTATGTGACAGTGAATTTATTATTACAGCATGACAGATACAGTTGTGTCACGTGTATGTTAACGAGTATAATCCTAGTATTTGTGAAGCAAACAAAGGAAACTTGATGGTTTGATCAAAAATAAAGGCAATATAAGAGAAAATCTATTCAAATACAAAGCGTGAAAGAAATGAGGCCTGGAGGAATTTCACAGAAGAACAGGAGGAAGTAAATCCTGCTTTTAATCCTTAGGTATGGATATGCTCCATATGGCTTTTTCAAGAAAATAGGCATCCGTGGACCCAAACCTTTGCCCTTTATTGGGACATTTTTGGAATACAGAAAGGTGAGACACATTTGCCATATTGATACAATGATCCAAGTGAAACCTCTGCTGATAATGGTTTTGATTGTTTTGAGACCTTTGTCACTCCTCTCTTGTTTTATTCCTTAGGGCGTCCACAATGTTGACACCGAATGCTTTCGGAAATATGGAAAGGTGTGGGGGTAAGTGTGCGTGTATATATCGTTTGATATTAAAGAAGAAAGAATACATCACGCCATACATTTCTCATGCAATGCTCCAGGCTGTAAGTGAGTCGCTGCAACATCTGCTATTGCATTACAAGGTTGTACGACGGCAGGCAGCCTGTGCTGGGCATAATGGACACAGCTATGATCAAAACGATCTTGGTTAAGGAGTGTTATTCTGTCTTCACCAACAGACGGGTAAGGAAGAAATACTGCAGGGACAATTTCCAAGATAATACCTCTAGACTCATTGAAGAACACAATGTAAAGAAGGCATCCTTTGTGTGTCTGTGGTTTAGGATCTGGGCCTGAATGGACCATTATACGATGCTGTGTCAATCGTAAAAGATGAGGAATGGAAGAGGATTCGCAGTGTACTCTCGCCGTCATTCACCAGCGGACGACTGAAAGAGGTTAGAAAGGACGCTGCAGCTTTAACATGTTTTTAATGCTCCATATTCAGATTTTGGGTGCACGATTCACATGTGCACCGACATGGCATGGTCCGTGATACCTTATGTAACTATTTAATGGTTTCATTGTTTGCTTTTGAGCAGATGTATAAGATAATGTTGCAGCACTCAAGCAACCTGATGAGGAGTCTTCACAAGAAAGTAGAGGCGGATGAAGTCATAGAGGTTAAAGAGTGAGTAATGTTCTTGTTTGGGATGAAGTTTGGACTCTCCATCAGTTTTATTCATTTCATTTGAATGGTTTCATTTTTATCTTGTTCCAACTCTTATTGCAGAATTATCCATTTGGAATGACCTGTTTGCCTTTTTTGCAGAGTATTTGGACCTTACAGTATGGATGTTGTGACCGGCACTGCCTTCAGCGTGGACATTGATTCCATTAACCATCCCAGTGATCCTTTTGTAGCAAACATTAAGAGAATGGTCAAGTTCAACTTCCTGAATCCCTTGCTTGTAATTGTGGGTATGTCCAACATTTTGCTGTCACCAAAATGTCTATCTTGTCCCCTTGAACCCTAAATTAACTATATATTTTCCATTCTCATTCATTTCAGTTCTGTTTCCATTCTTGGGGCCAATTCTTGAGAAGATGGATGTATCACTCTTCCCTGTTGAAGTGCTTGATTTCTTCTACAACTTTCTAAAGACAATCAAATCAGACCGGAATAAGAATGAACACAAAGTAATGTGTATAAAGTTGCAATGGATTTGATATTGGTTGTTGGCCATTTATTTATATTTAAATGATCGCAAAATGGAAAATCAAAATAGGATTTCCACTTGTTTTTGTCTTGCAGAAGCGAGTGGACTTCATGCAGTTGATGGTGGACTCTCAGACTTCAGAGAACAAGGAGGATACAAGCGCCCAAAAAGGTAGAGAAAGAAACCAGATTAAAGCTTGTGGTAATGTTTTCATAAAGTGTGTATTGCATGATATTTTGCTTACTGTCAATCACAAGTAAAAATGGGAGTTTGCAAGGAAGTAAACCTTTAAATATAATCTTATTTTAAATGAGATTAAGTTCATGTAGACTGAATGAAGGAAAGAACGGTCAATCACAAGCTAATGCATGTTGAGCCTTTCCAGGCCACAAAGTTACAAGCTGTTACTTTGACTATTATCATGATAGTGCTAGTAGTTTCATCGTGGTGTGTCTGTTGCAGGGCTGACTGATCATGAGATACTTTCTCAGGCCATGTTATTCATCTTTGGTGGCTATGAAACCAGTAGCACCTCACTGGGATTTTTAGCCTACAACCTGGCAACCCACCCTCAGATCCAAAAGACCCTTCAAGAGGAGATTGATGAAACCTTCCCAGAAAAGGTTACTTGAGGGTTTTTATTTTTTTACTCTACTCTACTTTTGTTTGTATCAGCAACCGGTTCTGTGCTACCAACGTATATTGTCCCTCTCTCCAGGGTCAGCCAACCTATGAAGCGCTGATGCATATGGAGTACCTGGACATGGTGGTGAATGAGTCATCGAGGCTGTACCCTATTGCTAGTCGATTAGAGAGAGTGTCAAAGGTTTCTGTGGAAGTCAACGGTATGACCATCCCTAAAGGAACCGTCATCACGATACCAGTTTACACTCTCCACCGTGACCCTGCTTTGTGGCCTGAGCCTGAGGCCTTCAAACCTGAAAGGTACTCTACTGGATTAATGGCAGATTAAGGTCAGATTTTACCTCAAATGTAGTTATTTGGCTAATCAAATGAATGATAAATATGTTTCACAGGTTCAGCAAAGAGAACAAAGACAACATAGATCCTTATGCCTTCCTACCATTTGGAGCAGGGCCAAGGAACTGTGTTGGCATGCGATTTGCTCTCTTGATGATGAAGTTGGCCTTGGTGGAGATCCTGCAGAACTTCAGCTTTGTCACATGCAAGGAAACAGAAGTGAGAGGACATTTTCAGTCTTGTATTTGTGTTCTTAAAATTGTGACAGGTTATTATGTATGATTGGGTGCAAGTGGATTTGAGCTTTGCCAGGGCTTAATATGTGACACATTTCTTGTTTTTCCTAGCTTCCAATGGTGCTGGGATCTGAAGGATTTATCTCACCCAAGAATCCCATTAAACTGAAGTTGGAGTCCAGAGCAACAATCCTCCCTCAAGTTAACTCAGATGTTTTGTAACCTACTTCTCTACCAACTCAAGTCACCAGCTTATTTATATATATATATATGCTTCTAAAATAACTAATCTACAGGCATGTATAATGCAGCATTTACATTTACTTGGACCATATATTCAATAACATTTACTATGCATTATACAAAAAGAAAAACTGTAAAGCCAAGCTAAAAGCTTGGTTCTACTAACCACTGATGATGTTTTATGTCATTCTGATTTACTGACAGTTTTGTGTTTTCATCATGTATTATGACGGACCATATCATTTGTTGTAATCTTTTTGATATCTTGAATATTAAAGAATGCCTCATGTCATTAAGGTACTTGTTGTATATTTCCATTTTCTGCTACTTTACACTTTAACTCCAGTACATTCAAGAGGTAAATATTGTACTTTTTACTTCACTAGGGTTAATTGACAGCTATAATAAGTAGCTATGATGCAAAATAATATTTTTCATACAAAGCGTATGCTCCATTTATAACGTTTGATGCAATGTTACAGATTAACTGACACAATAGTATATTAAGTAGTTTAAATAAGCTCCACCATAACTGGTTACAACATTTAAATTATACAAAGTTTCTTATTAATACATCATTAATAAATAAAATGCATTTATAATAATAATTCTATAATTTAATGAATAATTATAAGTCACATGGCCATTTTTCTGCATAAAATTACAATTACAGGATCATTTTTTTACTCAAGATTTTGAATGCAGGAACATGTACTAGTACTTGACTATTTTGTACATTGTTGTCTTGCTAATTTGACTAAATTAAGGACCTGGATACTTCTTCCACTAACAGTAAGCTTAAGAGCATTGCCATCATGTTAAATCAGCTGTTCTGGGAAAATACAAAGCCAGTGACTACAGTCACAAGCATACTCTGACATCAAGATACATGACATGTAATTGTAAAAAGACTTCAGCAGTGACCCATGGAACCTGTTTGAGTCAATAAGTGGTAACAATGAGATTTTTGTGATGGCATTTCCATCTGTCATAATATCATCGGAACTCATAGGGAAAATGAGCGACTGGACTGACTGAGATATGTCCTCAGAGATTCCTGTGAGAGTCAGATTCTATTGTGTGCAGAGGTGAGAACGACACGGAGGATTGTAGTGTGGGAACGTTTGCCTTTCAGCGACCATGACTCTGCACAATTTGGAGCAGATCCTTTACCCAAAACCTTTTGTCCGTCAGGTTTCGGTTCCTATTTTTCACCAAGATCAGGTCTTTAAAGGGAAGTAAAAAACAAAAGGAGTGCATACTCGATGCCTACCCTCTCTCTGTTCTATTTCACTGAATAACTGGCCTACTTTGGCTGAATCCCACTACAAGCTCACACTCCCATGTTGTTAGTTTGACAAAAGTGGCACTTCCTACTTTTCCTAACATGCTGAAATCCTGTAAGGCAGGTTTGACATGCCTGTAGCAACAGTAGGCACAGCAGCAGGTCACAGAGAGGCCTGCGATACTGTCATTTGGCCGTTAGGGGGAGCTGAAGCACAGTGTGAGACGATGCAATCCTTCTTCCCCCGCGAGGCGTCGTTAAGGACGGGAGTTGTGAGAAACAACCTGCTCTGCGACTTTTCAAAGTAAGCTTATGTGTTAAGTTCTGTGCAAGAAAATAAATACAAGTTATATTTTATTGTGCTTTACAAAAGAAAAAAAAAA